>QRFJ01000852.1:0-5000 GCA_006176705.1 Cocos nucifera | reverse complement strand
ATCTAGAGATAAAAGAAAACTTATCCGTTAATTAAATCCAAAATTTTAGGATCCTCTTGAACCGATCTCTAGTTCCGATGTTCTTCTAGTATTGAAGGATCTAGCATATTAAATAATTTTAATTAATTTTTAATTTTAAAAAATAAAATAACTAAAAATTTTTTTAATCTAGCTCGGATCCAGTCTAGATTTGAATCAATTCTTAAATTAGATCCATGTGATTTGATTTGACCTAGATCTAATTGAATTGGATCCAAACCAATTCAACAATCCCAAATCAATTAAACCAACTCTCTCTCTCTCTCACTTCCTCCCTCTTTTTTTTTTTTTTCTCTTTTCTCTTTCATCTTCTTTGTTGCTTTCTTTCTTTCCTCTATTTTCCCTCAAGACCGAAACCCATGGTCTTCTCTTGGGTTGTCACAGGGGGCGACTAGAGGAAGGGAGGGGGCCGATGGTGAGGTGGCCCAAATAGCCTGCAGTGGCGACACAATGTTGGAGATGGCGACCGATTGAAAATTCCACTGGGATGAAGACTAACCTAGAGCTGGAAAGAAGGAAGAAGAAAGAAAAAGACTTATCGAAAATAACGATGGTGGCGGTAACAACAGCACCCAGCGGTAGCAATCGACGATCCTCTCGCTCGAAATTCTTTGCCTTAGGTAAGCTAGGATTTTTAAAAAATAGGATTAGGGTTTCTAGGGAGGCGGAAGAAGAAAGATGAGGATTTTTCATGAGGGTTTCGTGAAGGAAATCTAAGATTTTAATTAGAGGAGGATTAGGGCAGGATAACCTCGTCCTCTTCAGGTAAGGCCAGTCTTGTCGGCGTAATCTATCTAACCTCATCCCCTCATGACATTGATCAACTCGGAATAGGATTTCCTATTCCAGTCAAACATGTCTCCTCCTTCCCCTCTTCTCCATGGTTTTTATTATTTATTTATTTATTTGGTGAAGTTGGCATTGGATGCCGGCTTCGATTTGAATTGGTCATGGGATTGGTTCACACACACACACATACATATATGTATATGTATACATTTATATCTCTTGTAAGAATCGGGTTAGAATGCATACCTTGAACAATTTTGATTTTGAAACAAGCAGAAGTGATTGTATTTAGACTTGTTTGATAGCCCTCTTCTCTTATACTATAAGAACCACAGCCTTGTGTCTTCGTTGAACGTACTCCAAATCCGAGAAGAGGGGCTATCAGAGTCATCTTATGGTGTCTATGCCTTAGATGCTTAAGGCCCTTTGGATGGTTGCTTTGGAGAAAGAGAGAAAGTATAATAAAAAGGATATTGTGTGTGGATAGTTATTTATACATATATATGATATATGACTGTCAAACACTATCTATTTATAGAGGCATGTACCATAATTTTGCTCCCACACAATCTCTATAGTTGTGAGTTATCTAGAATCATAAACCTCCACTTAAGATAAGACTGAGTTAATATAATCCACTTAAGATATGACAAAAATTTTTAATAATTAATTAATTCTAATATCCACATGTGCACAATTATCCTATGTGGATGTATTGGTATTCTATAACAACTTTAACAATCTCCCACTTGGACATATGAGATAATGCATCTTCCATATGCATACAAGCTCATCTACTCATATAGGGCATTAAGGCATGTGACATTAAAGAATGATCGTACTATATCAAGCAACCATCAAGACTGGCATAATACTTACTGCAAAGAAAATGAGAAAAATATCATCTATGCCTCAGATAATTTATATTATATTATCATTTAACCATCATTTCAAGTTTTTGCACTTATGATCATTACACGCAAAATAACTATTCAGACTATTGTTAGATATATGTGCCCTAGAAGCCAGAATTGACTGACACTTGTAATACACTTCTAGGGGCAAAATTGTAATTTTGACTATAATTAATGAAATGGATTATTTTCTATCACACATGTGTATTTAGTGTCTGTGATACATCCTTTGAGTTAATGGTAATGATAATTCATATTTTCAAGAGTTGAAAATTTAAGACATGAATAATCATTATTAACTCATAAACAGCTCCCGACCATAGGATCATCACGAGGATGGTGATTGATCCGGAAGGTTGGTGTACGATCGCTTCTCTTTAGTAGATGAGTCTTGAGTCTACGGTGTGGAGACACCGGAGCGAGAGTACAGGTACTCGTTAGAGAACGAGGGCACTGAGCGTGACCACCTCGAGTAGTCATTAGGAAGTCTACCTTCTCGTCAATGACTGACTCGATGCTGCAGTAGTGTGTCTGGTTCTTTGACCTGAGATGCATCGGCAGTTCACCTTGAGGGTGTTATAGTTTGACTACACCATTACTCGGTCTCCTAGCCATATGGAACCCTGAGGTGTATGTTGGCTATAGACATGTTCATTGTAGGAACTGGATTGCATCAAGATGGGATCTATCTACCTCGGTGGTAGAGGAGTAGCCCTATGATGATCATGAGAATCAAGTCCTGAAGCCCATGGCCATGGCAGAGTGAAATAATAGAAAGAGTTTCTATTTAGATTTTCACATTGGACTCGAATCGAATGATTACATCATATGACAGAGACTAGGGTTTGACGAGTTCACCTTAACCCTAATCTGATCGGGGCTCAAGATAGAAGAACTGAATCACACAGGTAGCTGCACCAAGAGGTTCGCATTCAGCTCTGATGGGTTGCCACCATATACTGCTAGGTGTCACTGGTGGATTTTGGGAGCAATTAGAATGATTTAGATGATCGATCATTCTAGCTGTTCGAATCAGAAGAGTTCTGATCCATCGAAAGGAGTTTCGATGATGTCTATGATAGAGATCATGACATATCCCATTACCATACAGAACTGAACCTAACTGGGTCACACAAACAAGGGTTTGAATCTGGTGATCATCAATTGAACTGATCTAGTTCAATTGATCTGAATGAGATTCAATTAGGTTCAAGAAAATCGTGCTAGCACTCGATTGAACCTAACGTTCTTCTTTTACTATCATAAATAAGTTATCCTGACTGAGCCAAAGGAGTTTGTGCTCAATCAGAGGCCTTCATATGGTCTGACTGGAGGTTGTCCAAGTCAGAATAGGTTGTCTTATTTGTAAGACATTACCTGCCATTTTTGGTCACCTGCCATTTCTTGTTCTTTGACTTTGGTCAAAAGTCTACCTTTGACTGGTCAAACGTTGACCATTCACCCTTTGACTTTTGACCACATGTCATGCACCTATTGGAGAGCTGGTGGGGGCCTGTCCCCCTGCCAGAACCTGGCAAGGAGAAGGGCGCACGCCAAGGGTGGCGTGAGCCCAAGTAGGAGGCGCCTAGGAGTCCTTGTTGGACAAGGACTCCACCTCCCTTTTGGATTCCAATCAGAGTTCTACTAAGAATCCAGTTTGACTGGTCTTAGGCGCCCTCTAAGGAGGAATCCAGGGGTCTCTATTCCAACCAATCAGATTTAGATCTGATTTCACAAAGGGTTGTGATTGGTTGAGAGGAAGAGGAGTTGGATCACAAGAGGTCTATAAATAAGACCCTGCGCCCAACCCTAATTCCAATGCTATTAGATACGCCCCAAGGCTGCCTCTCCCCTCCTTCTCCATGCCATAGTCTCTTCTCCCCTTGCTCTCCACGTCCAAAAGGTGTTTTGGACTTAGTTTGGTGCGATTCAGATCAAGGAAAGGCGATCAAAAGCAAGAAGGCTGCGCTGCTGCAAAAGGACGACTGCAGATCTTCAAAAGAGTTTTGAAGATCCTCCAGATCAGATCCAGATCTGATTTTTGGAGGTGTGATAGAGAAGAAGAGGATCTCCAGATCCAACCCGAGTGGATACCGGTAGAGGCCAGGCGCTTGCGTGGCTAAGATCCAGAACCTTCCGCTGCAATCAGGATCATCTACAGGGTAATAGGATTACCCAAATCAGGTAAATTAAATTTGATTTAATTTATCTTATTTTATTTTATTTATTAAAATAATAAGAATCAGATCTGAAATATATCAAGATCTGATTAAGATCAAGAGAAAATTTTTGAAATATATCTCTTGATCTAATCAGATCTGGACGAACCTGGACCGGGAAATCAGGATTTCCCTTCAACTGGTATCAGAGCCATGGTTCTAGATTGTTTAGATCTGATTTTAATTTTATTTTAATTAGAAAATAAAGTGATTTCAGATGTCACATGAGATGTGATCAGATCTGAAATCAGAAAAATTAAAATTAAATGATTTGGATCTAAGAACATGAAGATATGCATGACTAGTTCTAGAATAGAATAGTTCTATAGAATAGTTTTGCATGTCTTTGATTTAATCTGATTAAATCATATTTTAGATCTTCTTATTTACTATTTTCTGATATTATAAGTGTTATAATAACATCTGATAAATAGCAAATAAAAATTATTTAATTTTAAATATCATATGAGATATGATAGATGCATGACTAGACTAATTGTAGAATAGTTCTACATAATTGTCTAGATTAGAATTTATTTTGATTAGATCAATTTAAATCTAATTTTTTAGATTATTATGAGATAATTTAGATCTGAAAACATGCATGATTTGATACATGAGATGTATGCAAAATATGCCTTGATTAGATCTAAATTTGTATATGAGATATATGATATAGATCTATAACTGTTTTGTAGATTTACATGTTCCTGATTAAGGCGTTCCTCTTGGCCGTCCGGTCATAAGAACGAAGAAAGGTTTAAAGGCCCTCTCTTCCCATTCGATGGGGTGTTCTTATGACGTGTAGGGGTGCTGCGTGTTCGTCCTTAATCAGAAATCCAAAACTTACTTTCTGCAAAACCCTAGATCCTGAAACCCTAGGATTTATTGTGCATATTTTGTTTATGAACCCAACTTAATTAAGAATTAAGTTTATGGAATATCAATTAGGTCTAAAATTGAGAATTTCAGATCTAAGACAAATTCATAACACTGGGTTCGGGCTTGGGTAGCTCAATTAGGTCTAAGCGGTTGATCA
>QRFJ01000851.1:228179-263472 GCA_006176705.1 Cocos nucifera | reverse complement strand
ATAGTAAGTCTGAAGTTTCTAAAAGCCTTCAATAGTTTTGCTCAGGGATGATGTTGTTCTTCCACTCATGAGCATAGTAGTAGCAAGGAACTTTGATCATTATAATTTATTATGTATTTTTAAGAAATTTTAATCTCTTTCTATATCCTGATCTATGCCCTCACTCTTATGCATCTATAGCAATAAATATTATGAGTTAATTTTTAATTAAATAAGATATGATGGTTGTTATAAATGAAGAAAAATAAAATAGAACAATATCATGATTGGGGAAAGAACTTCTATAATTTTCTTTATTATTTAATCATCGAATCTAAATTTTTTTAGCAATATTTTTATGAAACATATTAAGAAACAAGCACTAGACAAATCTAAGTGTTAAAACAACTTGGAATAGACAAAAATAAAATTAGAATTTTTTTTTACATGTATATCCTCCTAAATATATACAACCTCGAAAGTTGCTATGTGCAAATGTACCCTTATAAATATTTTTTTATATATTTATCCATTAAAAATATTTTAATTATTTTAATTTTAAATTGTTAATTTCTTAACAACATTAGATGGAGTGGGTATATATGTATAAATTTTAATTTTAGAAGGATATTCATGTAAATTCTAATATTTTGGAGGATATATATGCAAAAAAAACTCTTTTTAGAATCAGATGCCCCAACTAAAATGATGAGAAAAAATTGCATATAAAGCCAATCATATTATAATAGTGAGATTCATTGCCAAGTCTTAATTTTTATTAAACTTTATTTAGTTGGTCATTAGTTCTAAAAACTTTAGGATTGAGGTCAATGTTAACGTATGTTAAGTCTTAGGCTCCATATTTTTGAATTTATGTTTTAGACTTTTAGTTGAAGTGAGCTAGTGACATTTTTCATCTTCCAGTAGGAGATGGTGATATTTTTATTTTATAATGGGAGGGAGAGTATATGATTTTATTAAGAGGAGAGAGAGTTACATGAAGAGAGCTTGAGATGGAGAATTTTTTGAGATGTCATGGAAAGGGAGGGTGTTATAAGGCAGCTTGTAGAGACGTGAGACTTCCCTGTCAGAGGGGAGCCGTAAATTCATTGTTGCAGATTTTATTTTTTTGGATAATTTTATTTTTTCTTCTAAATCTTATTCTTCCATATTACTATTTATTTAGTTGATGTTTATTTTGAATCCTGTGCTGACATATTTAATCTATATTAAATAGCATGCTGTTCTTCTAAGCTACATGAATTACAACTAAGCATCGGAAGGGCTTACTTTAATATCCTCCTAATCTGTTCTAAAGTAGAGCAATTAAATTTGGAGTTAATTTGGAAATACATAGTTGAACAATAAATAAAATTGAAGGGTTTAATTTTCTCAAACTCACAAGTCATGCATAAGATCAGCTCCGCAAGCAATCCAGAAAGCAATTAACTTGATCCCCCCGTTATCAATTTTCTATCTCTTGTCACAGTCCCTCGGGTCTTAATCCTCTGGAGGGCCCTGTACCTTATCTCGTCATGCCCTATTTCTAGACAAAACAAAAGGGAAAAAAAAAATGATGGTCTTGATATCTCGCTCTCAATCCATTGATTTCCCAACCTCCCATTTCAACCACTCTGCTTGAAACCTATCTCACACTTAACTTTGATTGTTGAGACTTTGATTTTGTTTAGGCAATGAAAAGGCTAGAACAAAGCAAAATAATCCATCATTATCATTATAGTTTGTGTTGATTTCATGGTGGACACAATGATTCATGAGCACGATATTTGATTTTAGATCTAGTGATAAGCCAGCTGGTATTTGATATGAATATCACGAAATTTTGTAAAAAGACTAGCTAGAAGATATTATTGGATTTTCTGATCCTAAATAAGTACTCAAAATTTTTTCAGCAAATAAGTAATGTGGAGCCAAATACACATCTATATCGATCCTCACATAAGTAGCTCTAATAGATTGTCCTCGTACCTATAATTTTTTATGGGGAAAGCTTAGCTTCTTATATTAATGTCAAATATATATAGAAAAGATTAGTTCCTTACAACCTTAAGTTCATCTAAATGTCATGAAATATTTGAGCTTACATCCATGGAAGATTAGAAGATATTTCTTCATAAAAATGTAAGGCTAGATAACCCCATATCCCGTAAGGTATCAATTACATGTCTAATCTTATTCAATGTTAGATGGACACTCTTATCTAGCTCCGAAATTCATGATGGATATGTATGCAAGTCGGTCATGGTCAATTTTAAAGATCGATAGAGAGTCGACTACTTCCAACAAACAGTGAGTTTGATTTTCTAGTTTGATATTTAAAATATATAATTATTCTTGTAGAGATTGGTTAAGAATATAGGTATTGAAAAATTTGCAAAATATTATTTTAAAAATATTTTTAAGTTAATTTGAAAATTTAAATGATAAATATGTATCTTGAAAGTTCTCAGCAAGTAGTATCTTTTTAATATTTTTTAAATTTTTGAATAAATAATATTTAAAGATATAAAGATATAACTAAGTTAAATTAATTTATTGTTCTATGTACCCCGTATCTTTATTTTCTCTTTTGCCAAGTCTGATATTGGACACACGTTCGGAATGGAAAAAAGAAATATAACTGGATATAAGTTTTAATTAATAATGATATGAGTCCTTGCAGCTGATCAAATGCTGATATTCAATGGTACACATCATGCCACATGGAAGCATATAAATCAAAGGATGAAATGCGAGCTCGAAAGAAGGAATAGAGAGAAAGCGAGAGGATAAAAGTTTTTTCCCCTTTTTTTCATAAAAGCATGAGAAAATTAGGTAAAAAGGCTATCTGACGGGAGATTATCTTACTTTGTAGTTGACTCTTGGGTGCGTTTTGCGTACTAGAGAGGATTCGAACCCAATATAACTCTCTTTCCTGCATGTAATTATTAGAAAATGACATTAGCATCTATATTGAAAATAATTTTTTAAGGTTATAATAGAATTGGTGCTAAATCTAATGTAGCAAGTGATAATGTTATGCACCGCTAAACATGCAGTCAAATGACTTGTATGCTAAAGCTTTTATGAGCTTTGCACAGATACTAGGTTCAGATGCTTTGTGATGTGCAGTTATATTTCAAATAAATTTAAGTTTACAGTGAAATCGGTGCTAATTAATCTACATGTCAGTAAGGTGATAATATTATCCTCTACTTAACATATATTTTGTATCTTAGATTCGAATGCGTTTTAATTGCACCATGGCGGACGTACAGTCTTGGGTAACTGCCATATCATTTATGTCGTAGATAACGACTCCTCATTGCATAGTGTATCATCAGATGGATACGATGTAGAGAGGGTTCTGATTCTTGCATGCCTCATGCCATATCCATAGATCCTATGCATATAGTACTATTTAGTGCCTAGGCACTCGTGCATCTATTTTTTTTTTAAAAAAAAAAACTTCCAGAATTGTTTTTTTTTTTTTTGGGTAACAATGATTCCAGATGGTGGAAACTGTACTGCAAGTCTGTAACAGATTTCATCTGGACCTTACTCACGTGGCGTGGTACAATTAATTTTACAAGCAAATCTGGTAGAAAACAACGTATAAAAAGACTACTTACCTGCCCTCGTTTCTCATTTTTCCTTTGTTGTAAAGATACAGGGATAAGGTGGTTGGAATAAATAAATGGTTCCACCTCATTCCACCTGTTCCCGTACTGTTTACATGATAGACCGCAGAGCATAAACCAATAGTTCCGGAGGCATCCGTCCATATGTAAGATGGCCAGAATCATTGCCTTGGTGGTCCACAGGTCATGAGTTACATGATGCAACGAGGTGGGGATGAGAATTGCAAACCTATCAATGGCTTGTCAAAATTATTTTTTTTATTTGTTAATTTATATCTTCTTTTTATGATGTTGTTTGATGAGCCCATGTTTCCTTTATCTTACAAAACTACCTCACGTTCCAAAACAATAATAATTTATGTGTGAAAGGAAAGAATTTGTTACATGTCATGCTCTAAGATGATAGAAACCAAAGATCATCATCATTGTTATTATTATTATTATTATTACAAGAAAAATATGATGGAAGATTAGCAACTATAAATATATTCCTTGATAAAATATTAGGGACAATTAATGGAATTACTACTTCATTGAAAAAAAGAAGCAGAGGGTGTCAATGGATTGAGGTGGGAAAGCCTCTTGTACATATTATATAGGATAGGTCAATGTGAATACGATGACCGGCCTATCAAGAATACTGAGAAGATTGAATGTGTATATATATATATATAGATTGAATGTGATTGAAAGGAACCCAAGAGTTTGAAAACAACATGCACTCCTCAGATGATGTTGGATGATGAATTGATGATGTTCGGCAAGGAATGACCATTGCTATCACTACGGGTAAATTAATCTTTGGCAATTCTATCAAAATTATAAAGAGGTGCTGCTGTCATTTGCTAATTTCAAATACGATAATGGTTTAGTTACTTCAATACAACTAACAAACGTTATAGATTTTAAGCAAAGTAAATGCCATAGCTGTAGGTAACTTGTAAGTCATTTCAAATCAATATCCCTAGGCAAACGTCACCAGTAATAGCATGTGCAGTTTCGTCCTTTTTGTCAACAGCAGCGCGTGGAAAGTGTTTACCTTCCTTTTATCTTTGTTTTTTCTATCAAATATGTAATCTAAGAATTGAAGACTTCTGGGCATGAGAAGCTTATTAAGCTGATCTGTCTCCATTATTGAAGTTTACTCTTAAAAGAACTGCATGCGAGTTGACATTAGGATGCAAAGAACACCGGTAATGGCTCTCGTCTGTACGCGAAGTGTTGGAAGCTGAATTGGAGAGACACGGTCGATAATAAAAGTGCTCTCCAGTCCATCACTGGTCTGGAGAGGTCCCCCACCATCATGGCCGTTCATGATTTGCATGATGACCTGTGATGAAACAGGACCTATGCCATACGTGAGACAGCAAACCTTAAATACATCTACCTTTCGATCTCAGGCCATCACGTAATACACGATGATCCAAAATTATGTATAACATATAAAAGCTCAGAAATATAAGAAGGGCTGGCTATAAGTATAAGACTTCCATTAATTTCTTTTCACCATGTTTGACTTGTACTTGTTTTCTCATGTATGCCCTCTATAAATTTTATCCACTTCCATTTTAATTCACATACCCCCAGCTGGTACCTAGATTTTGACTTTGCTTCAGTCAAATAAGTATAAATGGAAACTTAAATGTATTCCCAAAATGATCGGATTTAAAAAAAAAAAAAAAAAAAAAAAAAAAAAAAAGAAGAAAAAAAAAACTAATCATTCGCTTTCCATATAGTGCTTCTTTTCTGCTGCAATTTGATTTAAATTTTATATGCTGAGGAATATTGTGATAGTCGTTTTACCTCTGGAAGTTGTTGATCTTTGGTTTGTTGGCTTATTAAAATTATATGTTGAATTAAATCTAAGAAAAACTCAAATCTAAACTAGAATCCTATTATCAATTGGGTTTGGATGCAAGGTCAAATCTCACTCGTTGTGATAGTTCCAAGCCTGGATCCGAACTTGATTTGTCATAACGAGTTCAAACCCAAATACAGTGTGTATTCGAACTTGATCTAACATTTTTCACTACCCTTTCTAACTTGTCCACAATTGTTATGCAAACAATCATGTGGAATCCAATTTAATTATAGAGCATGAGAGAATAATGCCTCTTTTTGCTTTTATTGTTAGGATATGGGGAAGTTCGTTGCCTCGTTGATTTAGGGGTCAACAAGACCGAACTCAAAATTTAATTCTTGTTCCAAACGATGGCTGGAGACAACCACCTTTTTTAACAAACTATAATATAGAATTTGCTTTGTTAGTTGTCACCAATTAATTTTTTCCAAGACTTCTTGGATTATTAAATACATGCATTAAATTTCAAAGAAACAAACTAGACAATACAATCTAGATACTGGTTAATTTTATTTGTGATGCCATTACAATGATACCAATTCTTCTCATACATCTCTAATATACCTGTCTCCTCCTTGCCCCTTAGCTCTTTTTTTTCACCTTGTTTAATTTGCAATATATATATATATATATATATATATAGAGAGAGAGAGAGAGAGAGGGAGAGGCCAAGATGGTAATGATAGGCTCAAGTTCAGTTCAATATATACCAAATAGAAGATCTTAGAGTGAAGGGATTTATTTCAACCAATTGAACACTTTCTCTCCTTTTGCATTATATGATCTTTCACCTTGTTAATTTCTTAATAATTATTTGTAATCTACCCCCACAACTCCAATATCTAGTTTTCAAGTCTATACCATCCTATTTAAAATATCTTATTATTTATTAGCTGTATATTTATCAAATTTATAAGAATAATATTAAGTGATGCTACTTCGAGCACTTCTTAAGTTTTTTCAATTATTGAAAAAATATAATAGACATATAATTTTCATACAAATGGGTGAAAATATTTTATTTTCTTAAAAAATAAAAAGTCACAAATATATAATATCAAATTGATCAAAGAGGAATATTAGACCTACTTCTCGAGTAGGTCTAGCTAGATCATAGGTTTAAATTCTACTATATTCAAGGCCTAATTCTGATCCTAAATTTTCAGACTATTACTTGTATGTATAACATCTGATCATCTTATTAAGATAATCTTTTTATTCTAGATATTTTTTAAAAATCTAAGATACTAACTTATGCTTAAAGAGTTTTGTGTGTCTAGTGATTGGGGGCATATTTTCTCATTTGGATCTTAAAATATTTAGAAAAGATTTTGATCAAAAATATCTTATAATCTAGAAAAAATTAGGTAAAGTGGCTGCAGATAAAGTTGACATACAAGTCAAATTTTATCTCCAAAAAATTTTTAGTTTTTCTCATGATTATTGACTGCTATTATAATAAAGTTGGAGATCTCTTCCTACTAGAAGTGAAATCTGACTTGAATTTTATTAGGCATATCTCATTAGTATAAATAGAGACATTGTAATCTCTATCAAATAATTAACAAAGGAAAAGAGGATCTAGCACCCTACTTTTAAAATTCTCTTATTTTTCATTAAGCTTCAAGTTGAACAAATTGAAGAAAATCATTTCCTATTCGATGATACAAAAAATGTATAAGATAAAAAAAAATATATTTTAGTTTATCTTATAGGTTATAGATTAACTATATTTCTAGTATAATCAATTTAAGAATTTAGCATTTTAAGGATGGGTCAATTAATATCTTCCTAGCTAAATAAGTATATTGTCTTAATATATATGAATGTGAAAAAAATGTAGACTTAAGTTCAATTTTAGTATATAAGCTAACATGTTATTGATTCCATGATACCCACCAAATAAACATTCAAATCAATCATAATTTTTCTAATTATAATTTAATATCACATTTCTTTTATGATTTATTAAAAGTAATAATTTTTAAATATTTATCAAAAGTCACTTTGTATAATCGATAGGAAATCTTCAATGTGATACGATGCATATAACAAATATGCTGCTATTTTTCTTATTACAATAGTATTTTTTTCAATGATATATACATTTAGATTACTAAAAGCTTATAGTGAGATATGGTTTTATATTTATATCTTCTTTATTAAATTATAAATTTTTAAATTTTCTTTATATTTTTATAGACATATCTTTATTCCTTTTCCTATCAAGGAATTTATTTCTTAATATTTGGATAAAAATGTGGTTGATAATGGAGTCCTATAGATCAGTACTTGATTATTTAATTTGACACCATCTTAAACTATATCTCTATAATTGGTATAAATAATCAAGTTGGTGACGTCTTCAGTTATTGTACCAAGAGTCCTAGGTTTATATATTATTTTTAATAGATATTGAAGGATTAAAGATATCTGGAGGAGAACTACCCCTATTAGGTAAGTCATTGTCTATAGACCTATTCTATCAAAAATAAAATCATGAATAAAGACCTACAAATCAATTATAAATGATAGTTATTTGGACTAGTTAAACTATGTTTAATCATACTTTATCTGAACTTGTCCTAAACTCATCAACCATGCTTTGATAAAATTGCAAATCAAGCTTGTCATACCAATTAACATCTTGTATAACTAATTTGACAAAATACATGTTTAAATTAAGCCAATAAAATGATTAATCACTTCTCTTTGTAAATATGTTATTACAAATGATCTCTCCTCTTATATATGATTGTACTTATCTATTATTAGTCAATCAAGAGAAAATAATACATATAAGCCAAATCTCCTCGATCTAATGTATGATTATAAATTCTCCCTATTTAGTAATAGTAATTAATTTATTTATTATATTTTGAATCATAAAAATAAGCTATTTGTCCATTCATGTCTCTTCTTTTTTAATATAATTACCATCACTATAATTTTTCAAATTTTAGATACCTCATCTTATGCTTCATTCTTTTCTAAAATAAGGAGATAATAAGATATAGCTTGCTTTGCACACATAATATAAAAGAATTGTTGATGGATCATTAAGTTCAAACAATCTTGGAAGTTTTGTAATACAAATAAAAAATATATTCTATATTAACTTTTCTCTCCATGATTACTAAAAGGTTAGTTATTTCCCAAGATATGCTCTTAAGATATTACATCTATTAAGCCAAAAAAAATATACAATAATTTTCATGAAACATTGATGAAAACTATATTATAAGTTTTGGGATATTTTTATCTCTTTGTTCCATTCTCAATGTATTAATAATTTAAAAGCATAGAAACTAAATTAAGCTATGCCACTTCTAACACTTTTTGAATATTCCTTAAGACGATGAAGAAAAATAATAAACTTAAATTTATCTTCTAAATAAATATATATTTATAATTTTTATTAAGTAAATTTAATTATATATATGATAATATTAATTTAAGTTTATCTTATAGCTACATATGTTAAATATGTGCTAGATAATCCATCCAAATCCAATATTTCAATGATACCTCTACTAACATCTTTCGTAGTAAATCTAATCTAATTTTTTAATGAATACAGATAAAAAATATAAGGACTTAAAATTTGATTATATTCTATAACTAGTATGTTATAGATTCTATGATACCCACCAAACAAATATCTAAATCAACCATAATTTTTCTTTTCAAAATATAATATTATATTAAATATGTTTTTATAATCTATTTATGAAGTATAAACAATAATCAAATATTTGTCTATCACTTTATGTAGTCTATACAAAGATTTCCATATAATATGTATGTTGCATCTATTCTATTTTTTTGGGTTACAATAGTATACTTCATTATTATATTTGTGTAGATTGACTTGATATTCTCTATTGCTAAAATCCATGCTCATATAATAGGACATGCTAGTGATGCCATACTATCATTGTTGGTAATCTCCTACTACATAGTTACAGGGATTTAGCCACAAAATTCATATTTATAGAAATATTTTTTTTTATTAGGACTTTTCTTCTTTCAGAATATTTGGTTTAATAATGGTGCATAGTTAAATCCTATAGGCTAGTTCTAGATTTTTTAACATGGCATAGTCTAAATATCATGTTTAAGCAATTGGCATTAATGACCAAGTTGACAAAGTTTTTAATAGATATACCATGGGTCCTCTAGTTCAAATTCCATTTTCATTTGGTTTTGTGAGATTTAGGGCTTAGGAGTATACGATAGAGGAATAGGTCATGGTATGTAGCTTATTGTCTATAAGGTCACTTCTATCAAGAAAGCAACAAAAAATACGAATAAGAATCTATTAAACAACTATAAGTTGCACCTAGTTGGACTATTTAAATCATGACTAATTATTCTTTTTTTAAGATTGAATGATGCTTATGAACCATGCTTAATTGTCTCCAATAATCATTTTATCATTGTTAGATATATGTGCCCTAGAAGCCAAAATTGGCTGACACTTGTAATACACTTCTAGGGGCAAAATTATAAATTTGACTATAATTTAATGAAATGGGTTATTTTCTATCACACATGTGTATTTAGTGTCTGTGATACATCCTTTGAGTTAATGGTAATGATAATTCATATTTTCAAGAGTTGAAAATTTAAGACATGAATAATAATTATTAACTCATAAACAGCTCCCGACCATAGGATCATCACGAGGATGGTGATTGATCCGGAAGGTTGGTGTACGATCGCTTCTCTTTAGTAGATGAGTCTTGAGTCTACGGTGTGGAGACACCGGAGCGAGAGTACAGGTACTCGTTAGAGAACGAGGGCACTGAGCGTGACCACCTCGAGTAGTCATTAGGGAAGTCTACCTTCTCGTCAATGACTGACTCGATGCTGCAGTAGTGTGTCTGGTTCTTTGACCTGAGATGCATCGGCAGTTCACCTTGAGGGTGTTATAGTTTGACTACACCATTACTCGGTCTCCTAGCCATAAGGAACCCTGAGGTGTATGTTGGCTATAGCATGTTCATTGTAGGAACTGGATTGCATCAAGATGGAATCTATCTACCTCGGTGGTAGAGGAGTAGCCCTATGATGATCATGAGAATCAAGTCCAGAAATCCATGGCCATGGTAGAGTGAAATAATAGAAAGAGTTTCTATTTAGATTTTCACATTGGACTCGAATCGAATGATTACATCATATGACAGAGACTAGGGTTTGACGAGTTCACCTTAACCCTAATCTGATCGGGGCTCAAGATAGAAGAACTTAATCACACAGGTAGCTGCACCAAGAGGTTCGCATTCAGCTCTGATGGGTTGCCACCATATACTGCTAGGTGTCACTGGTGGATTTTGGGAGCAATTAGAATGATTTAGATGATCGATCATTCTAGCTGTTCGAATCAGAAGAGTTCTGATCCATCGAAAGGAGTTTCGATGATGTCGATGATAGAGATCATGACATATCCCATTACCATACAGAACTGAACCTAACTGGGTCACACAAACAAGGGTTTGAATCTGGTGATCATCAATTGAACTGATCTAGTTCAATTGATCTGAATGAGATTCAATTAGGTTCAAGGAAATCGTGCTAGCACTCGATTGAACCTAACGTTCTTCTTTTACTATCATAAATAAGTTGTCCTGACTGAGCCAAAGGAGTTTGTGCTCAATCAGAGGCCTTCATATGGTCTGACTGGAGGTTGTCCAAGTCAGAATAGGTTGTCTTATTTGTAAGACATTACCTGCCATTTTTGGTCACCTGCCATTTCTTGTTCTTTGACTTTGGTCAAAAGTCTACCTTTGACTGGTCAAACGTTGACCATTGACACCTTTGACTTTTGACCACATGTCATGCACCTATTGGAGAGCTGGTGGGGGCCTGTCCCCCTGCCAGAACCTGGCAAGGAGAAGGGCGCACGCCACCCTAGGGTGGCGTGAGCCCAAGTAGGAGGCGCCTAGGAGTCCTTGTTGGACAAGGACTCCACCTCCCTTTTTGGATTCCAATCAGAGTTCTACTAAGAATCCAGTTTGACTGGTCTTAGGCGCCCTCTAAGGAGGAATCCAGGGGTCTCTATTCCAACCAATCAGATTTAGATCTGATTTCACAAAGGGTTGTGATTGGTTGAGAGGAAGAGGAGTTGGATCACAAGAGGTCTATAAATAAGACCCTGCGCCCAACCCTAATTCCTAAGTGAATGAATTGAGATTTCCCACGCCCCAAGGCTGCCTCTCCCCTCCTTCTCCATGCCATAGTCTCTTCTCCCCTTGCTCTCCACGTCCAAAAGGTGTTTTGGACTTTAGGTTGGTGCGATTCAGATCAAGGAAAGGCGATCAAAAGCAAGAAGGCTGCGCTGCTGCAAAAGGACGACTGCAGATCTTCAAAAGAGTTTTGAAGATCCTCCAGATCAGATCCAGATCTGATTTTTGGAGGTGTGATAGAGAAGAAGAGGATCTCCAGATCCAACCCGAGTGGATACCGGTAGAGGCCAGGCGCTTGCGTGGCTAGATCCAGAACCTTCCGCTGCAATCAGGATCATCTACAGGGTAATAGGATTACCCAAATCAGGTAAATTAAATTTGATTTAATTTATCTTATTTTATTTTATTTATTAAAATAATAAGAATCAGATCTGAAACATATCAAGATCTGATTGAGATCAAGAGAAAATTTTTTGAAATATATCTCTTGATCTGAATCAGATCTGGAACGAACCTGGACCGGGAAAATCAGGATTTCCCTTCAACTGGTATCAGAGCCATGGTTCTAAATTGTTTAGATCTGATTTTAATTTTATTTTAATTAGAAAATAAAGTGATTTTAGATGTCACATGAGATGTGATCAGATCTGAAATCAGAAAAAATTAAAATTAAATGATTTGGATCTAAGAACATGAAGATATGCATGACTAGTTCTAGAATAGAATAGTTCTATAGAATAGTTTTGCATGTCTTTGATTTAATCTGATTAAATCATATTTTAGATCTTCTTATTTACTATTTTCTGATATTATAAGTGTTATAATAACATCTGATAAACAGCAAATAAAAATTATTTAATTTTAAATATCATATGAGATATGATAGATGCATGACTAGACTAGTTGTAGAATAGTTCTACATAAATTGTCTAGATTAGAATTTATTTTGATTAGATCAATTTAAATCTAATTTTTTAGATTATTATGAGATAATTTAGATCTGAAAATATGCATGATTTGATACATGAGATGTATGCAAAATATGCCTTGATTAGATCTAAATTTGTATATGAGATATATGATATAGATCTATAACTGTTTTGTAGTATTTACATGTTCCTGATTAAGGCGTTCCTCTTGGCCGTCCGGTCATAAGAACGAAGAAGGGTTTAAAGGCCCTCTCTTCCCATTCGATGGGGTGTTCTTATGACGTGTAGGGGTGCTGCGTGTTCGTCCTTAATCAGAAACCCAAAACTTACTTTCTGCAAAACCCTAGATCCTGAAACCCTAGGATTTATTGTGCATATTTTGTTTATGAACCCAACTTAATTAAGAATTAAGTTTATGGAATATTAATTAGGTCTAAAATTGAGAATTTCAGATCTAAGACATATTCATAATACTGGGTTCGGGCTTGGGTAGCTCAATTAGGTCTAAGCGGTTGATCAAACCGAATCAAGAGTTGGTTAGATGGGATCAACAATGCTTAAATTGACCAGCCTAATAGGATTAAGTCTGGGTCAAGATCGAGTCACGATCAAGCAAGACCTAATTAGGCTCAGAGGTTAGAGTCTGGATTGTAGGCTAACCCAATTGGTTCTGACTCAACAATTTGGTGTCTAAGGTAAGTTTGGCACAGACGACCGACTGGTTTTTAATTGGAAGCTACTCGACCTGAATGCGTTCTTGTGCGAGTTAACGGCATATTCCTTCCACCGGTCTCACTTACCTGGCCATATCTGTTGACACAGTTCTGATCTGAGGTGGTCAATAATCCGAGCTGAACCCATGCCACTAGGTTAGTCATAATTGTTATGACTAAGCCAAGTCTAGTTTAATGAGACCTGAATCAATTCTCCCTAAGAAAAGATTAAGTCTGAGGTCTTCCACCATTGTAGATGTGCGGGCCCTTCCCGGGGTTGATTGTTCTCGGCTGGATACAGTGGCTCAGTTGCACCGGGAAGATGCAACCATGTCTATTAGGCATTGGATGCTATGGGCTGGAGGATGAGTTGGGCTCAATATTCCGGATACGGTGAGAGACTCAATTAGGAACCCAGTCTATGCAAATGGTGGGTCTGACTTAACTAAGGAGTGGATCAATATTCCGGATACGGTGAGATTCATGAATTAGAGACCAAGTTTGGGTGCACCATGATTAGAGAATCATTGAACAAGAGTTGTTCACTCATTGGCTAACCCATCACCAATAACTGTTAGGTGAGGTGATGAGTCAGTTGGTGAGACCGCACCACCCACTAGAAATCATCAATCGTGGAGATTTTCGCATCTCTACAGAGGGAGTGTAGGGATCCGAGAAAATAGTGGGAGCTAATTTGTTTAAAAATAAAATCCCTAAACAAATTGGTCAAGTCAAAATTACAGTATCTAACTAGAATCTTTGACTCTCTACAGGAAAATGTCTGCGTCCAACCCACTGGCACGTATCCTAGACACACATAGACTGACTGGACCCAATTATAAAGATTGGCTCAGGAACTACAAAATTGTTTTGGGTTCAGAGAAGTTAACACATGTTTTGGACCAGGACCCTCCCACCTTACCAGCTCGTCCATCCACTGAACAGAGAGCGTCTCTGAAAAAATGGATTGACGAAGACAATAAGGCCAGATACTACATGTTGGGCTCGATGTCTGATGAGCTCCAGCGCCAACATGAAGATATCGGGACTGCTCGCCAAATGTTGGCTCACCTGCAGGAGATGTTTGGTGAACAGAGTCGCGCAGCCAAATATCAAGTCACGAAATGACTTTTTAAGGCTAAGATGCGTGATGGGCAGTCAGTCCAAGATCACTGTCTGACAATGATCAAGGACATGGAAGAGCTTGAGAAGCTCGGTGTGAAGTTGGACTTGGACTTGCAGAACGATATTATTCTGCAATCCTTGACTGATGCATATGGGCAATTCATCATGAATTACCACATGCATAAACTTCAAAATTCCTTGGCCGAGTTGATGAATATGCTGGTTACCGCTGAGCTTTCTATGAAAGGTTCTAAAGGCTCAGTTCTTGCTATGGAACGGACTTCTTCCAAAAGAAAGTCTTATGGAAAGAAAAAGAAGTCTGTGAAAAAGCAAAAGGTGGAAGGATCAAAGAAGAAGAAGGCAGAACCGAAGAAGAAGGTCGATGGCAAAGGAAAGTGTTTCCATTGCAACAGCGACGGCCATTGGAAGCGGAACTGCCCTACTTACCTGGCCACCCTGAAGAACAAGAAGGAAGGTCCTTCTGGAGGTATGCTCGTTATTGAGTCTAACCTTACGGTTTCTTCTGCATCCAGTTGGGTGCTTGACTCTGGTTCTAGTGCTCATCTGTGCACTTCTATGCAGGGTCTTGAGGATAGCAGGAGGCTGAGGGATGGAGACATGATCCTACGCGTCGGTAATGGAGCAAGAGTTGCTGCAGTAGCCGTGGGAACATACCCTCTGCGATTACCATCTGGTTTAGACTTAGTTTTAAAAGACTGTTATTATGTGCCTGCAGCTAGCAGGAATTTGATTTCTGTTTCATGCTTAGCACAAGAAGGTTATGTGATCACCTTCTTTAAGGACCATTGTAACATTCTTTATGAAAGAAATAAAATTGCAAATGGTTTCCTTGTTAATGGTCTTTATCAGTTGCATATTGATGTACCTATTTTAACTATCGAGCAAAACGTGAATGCCAAACGACCTAGGGATAGTCCAAACGATAGATATCTATGGCACCTGAGATTAGGTCATATAGCAGAAGATAGGATTAACAAATTGGAGAAAAATGGGCTATTGAGTCCATTGACTTTTGAGTCATATCCAACTTGTGAATCTTGTCTTCAAGGCAAAATGACTAAACTCCCTTTTGTTGGACATGGGGAGAGGGCCACAGATCTCCTTGCCCTAGTACATACTGATGTGTGCGGCCCATTTGATGTGCCGGCTAGAGGCAATTTTGTCTACTTCATTACCTTTACCGATGATCTGTCTAGGTATGGGTATGTGTATCTTATGAGACACAAGTCTGAAGCCTTTTGAAAAGTTCAAAGAATTCAGACATGAAGTAGAAAAACAAACTGGAAAACCCATTAAGGTTCTTCGATCAGATCGAGGAGGTGAATACCTTAGCCGGGAATTCCTAGACTATCTTAAGGAAAATGGCATAGTCTCTCAATGGACTCCACCAGGAACACCTCAACTCAACGGGGTTTCAGAACGGAGAAATCGGACTCTATTGGATATGGTTCGATCCATGATGAGCTTCACAGACCTCCCTGATTTTCTTTGGGGACATTCATTGTTAACTTCAATCTATCTACTGAATAGGGTTCCCTCTAAAACCGTTCCTACCACACCGTATGAGATATGGCACGGTAAGAAACCAAGTCTGAGTCATCTCAGAATTTGGGGTTGTCCGGCTCATGTCAAAAGACAACAAGCGGACAAGTTAGAGTTTAGGTCCTTTAGAGCTCGATTCATAGGATATCCTAAAGAGTCATTAGGATACTATTTCTACATTCCAGAAGACCACAATGTGATTGTGAGTCGACATGCCATCTTTCTTGAAAAATAGTTTATTCAAGATAGCGGCATTGGAAAGCAGATTAAGCTTGATGAGAAAGTCTCACAAGTACAACGAGCTAAGGACCAATTGGAACCAAATCAGGTTGAGCCAATAAGAACACTACCTCCTCCACCTCGTAGATCGGAAAGAGTTTTCCCGTCCCCCTGAAAGATACTTAGGTATTATTTCAGAGGAAGTAGAGGAAATGTTCCTCGTAGGTAATGGTGCTCATGGTGATGATCCCAAAACCTACAACGAGGCGATATCAGATATCGACTCCGAGAAATGGCTTGAGGCAATGAAGTCAGAGAATTGACTCGATGCACTCAAACCAAGTCTGGACCTTGGTAGATCCACCAGAAGGTATAGTACCTATTGGGTGTAAATGGATCTTCAAGAGAAAGATTGGTGCAGATGGGAATGTGGAGACATTCAAGGCTAGACTAGGTGGCAAAAGGTTATAGTCAACGTGAAGGCATTGACTATCAGGATACCTTTTCCCCGGTAGGCTATGCTAAAATCCATCCGCACATTGCTTGCCGTTGCAGCCTATTTCGATTATGAAATATGGCAAATGGACGTGAAAACGGCATTCCTAAATGGATATCTTGAGGAAGATATCTATATGGAACAGCCGCTAGGTTTCACATCCAGTGATACTGATCACAAGGTTTGCAAGCTGCAAAGGTCCATATATGGACTTAAGCAAGCATCTCGGAGCTGGAACACTCGTTTCAATGATGTGATCAAAAAGTTTGGTTTCATCAAAAATGAAGAGGAACCATGTGTTTTCAAAAAGGGTCAGTGGGAGCGCTGTTGTCTTCCTCGTATTGTACGTGGATGACATCCTCCTTATTGGGAATGATATTCCCATGATTGACATCAGTCAAGATGTGGTTGTCCAAGGAATTCTCCATGAAAGACCTAGGTGAAGCATCCTTTATTCTAGGAATTAAGGTCTATAGGGATAGACCGAATAGGATGCTAGGACTTTCACAGAAGATGTACATAGAGGAAGTACTAAAGAGGTTTAGTATGGAAAACTCTAAGAGGGGATTAATACCCTTCAGACATGGTATTCATCTTTCCAAGAAGATGTGCCCTACAGCACACCTGAGGAAATAGAACGCATGAGCAAGATCCCTTATGCTTCTGCAATAGGGAGCCTCATGTATGCCATGCTATGTACACGACCTGATATAGCCCATGCTGTGAGTGTCACAAGCAGATATCAGTCAAATCCAGGTGAAGAACACTGGACTTCTGTGAAATGTATCCTTAAGTACTTGAGAAGAACTAAGGATATGATGTTGGTCTTTGGTAACGGAGAACTCCAAGTCCAGGGATACACAGACTCGGACTTTCATGTCCGATATAGATGATCGAAAGTCGACATCTGGGAGTCTGTTTGTGTGCAATGGTGGTGCTGTCAGCTGGAAGAGTTCCAAGCAAACTGTGATAGCAGATTCCACCATGGAAGCAGAATATATCGCTGCATCAGAGGCTGCGAAGGAAGCATTCTGGTACAAGAAGTTTGCTGCAGAAATTGGAGTAATGCCATCAGATGCCATTCCTCTATACTGCGACAACAATGGCGCCATAGCCCTTGCTAAGGAGCCGAGGTCTCACCAGAAATCCAAGCACATTGAGCGGCGATACCACCTCATCCGCGATTACCTCGAGAAGGGTTACGTCGAGGTCAAGAGAGTCAACTCCGCAGATAATGTGGCAGACCCACTTACAAAGCCGTTGGGCCAGCAGAAGATCGAAGCCCACCTTGAGAAGATGGGACTTAGACTTGTAGCCAATTGGCTTTAGGACAAGTGGGAGATTGTTAGATATATGTGCCCTAGAAGCCAGAATTGGCTGACACTTGTAATACACTTCTAGGGGCAAAATTATAATTTTGACTATAATCAATAAAATGGGTTATTTTCTATCACATATGTGTATTTAGTGTCTGTGATACATCCTTTGAGTTAATGGTAATGATAATTCATATTTTCAAGAGTTGAAAATTTAAGACATGAATAATCATTATTAACTCATAAAATGCTCCCGACCATAGGATCATCACGAGGATGGTGATTGATCCGGAAGGTTGGTGTACAATCGCTTCTCTTTAGTAGATGAGTCTTGAGTCTACGGTGTGGAGACACCGGAGCGAGAGTACAGGTACTCGTTAGAGAACGAGGGCACTGAGCGTGACCACCTCGAGTAGTCATTAGGAAGTCTACCTTCTCGTCAATGACTGACTCGATGCTGCAGTAGTGTGTCTGGTTCTTTGACCTGAGATGCATCGGCAGTTCACCTTGAGGGTGTTATAGTTTGACTACACCATTACTCGGTCTCCTAGCCATAAGGAACCCTGAGGTGTATGTTGGCTATAGCATGTTCATTGTAGGAACTGGATTGCATCAAGATGGAATCTATCTACCTCGGTGGTAGAGGAGCAGCCCTATGATGATCATGAGAATCAAGTCCAGAAGCCCATGGCCATGGTAGAGTGAAATAATAGAAAGAGTTTCTATTTAGATTTTCACATTGGACTTGAATCGAATGATTACATCATATGACAGAGACTAGGGTTTGACGAGTTCACCTTAACCCTAATCTGATCGGGGCTCAAGATAGAAGAACTTAATCACACAGGTAGCTGCACCAAGAGGTTCGCATTCAGCTCTGATGGGTTGCCACCATATACTGCTAGGTGTCACTGGTGGATTTTGGGAGCAATTAGAATGATTTAGATGATCGATCATTCTAGCTGTTCGAATCAGAAGAGTTCTGATCCATCGAAAGGAGTTTCGATGATGTCGATGATAGAGATCATGACATATCCCATTACCATACAGAACTGAACCTAACTGGGTCACACAAACAAGGGTTTGAATCTGGTGATCATCAATTGAACTGATCTAGTTCAATTGATCTGAATGAGATTCAATTAGGTTCAAGGAAAATCGTGCTAGCACTCGATTGAACCTAACGTTCTTCTTTTACTATCATAAATAAGTTGTCCTGACTGAGCCAAAGGAGTTTGTGCTCAATCAGAGGCCTTCATATGGTCTGACTGGAGGTTGTCCAAGTCAGAAAAGGTTGTCTTATTTTGTAAGACATTACCTGCCATTTTTGGTCACCTGCCATTTCTTGTTCTTTGACTTTGGTCAAAAGTCTGACCTTTGACTGGTCAAACGTTGACCATTGATACCTTTGACTTTTGACCACATGTCATGCACCTATTGGAGAGCTGGTGGGGGCCTGTCCCCCTGCCAGAACCTGGCAAGGAGAAGGGCGCACGCCAAGGGTGGCGTGAGCCCAAGTAGGAGGCGCCTAGGAGTCCTTGTTGGACAAGGACTCCACCTCCCTTTTGGATTCCAATCAGAGTTCTACTAAGAATCCAGTTTGACTGGTCTTAGGCGCCCTCTAAGGAGGAATCCAGGGGTCTCTATTCCAACCAATCAGATTTAGATCTGATTTCACAAAGGGTTGTGATTGGTTGAGAGGAAGAGGAGTTGGATCACAAGAGGTCTATAAATAAGACCCTGCGCCCAACCCTAATCCTAAGTGAATGCAATTGAGAAACCCCACACCCCAAGGCTGCCTCTCCCCTCCTTCTCCACGCCATAGCTTCTTCTCCCCTTGCTCTCCACGTCCAAAAGGTGGTTTTGAACTTAGGTTGGTGCGATTCAGATCAAGGAAAGGCGATCAAAAGCAAGAAGGCTGCGCTGCTGCAAAAGGACGACTGCAGATCTTCAAAAGAGTTTTGAAGATCCTACAGATTAGATCCAGATCTGATTTTTGGAGGTGTGATAGAGAAGAAGAGGATCTCCAGATCCAACCCGAGTGGATACTGGTAGAGGCCAGACGCTTGCGTGGCTAAGATCCAGAACCTTCCGCTGCAATCAGGATCATCTACAGGGTAATAGGATTACCCAAATCAGGTAAATTAAATTTGATTTAATTTATCTTATTTTATTTTATTAAAATAATAATAATCAGATCTGAAACTTATCAAGATCTGATTGAGATCAAGAGAAAATTTTTGAAATATATCTCTTGATCTGATCAGATCTGGACGAACCTAGACCGGAAAATCAGGATTTCCCTTCAATCATAAGTAGAAATTGAACTTATAATTGTAAAATGCACATCTAACTTCTATTTAATCATGTATAGAGAATGCAACATGCTCAACAATTCTCTTCCATCCCTTATATAATCATTAGTGAGGATAAAAATGAGTTGAGCTGCTCTTAAGCTACTTAAACTCGACTCAACGCAGTTATCATTGAGTTCAAGTAACTCGAATAGTTTTTCAAATTAAGCTTAAGTGACAAGATACTTGACTTAAAAATTATGAATCTATTCGAGTTTATATATATTTTTAATAATATTATTTTTATTTATAATATATATTAATATATTAGTAGTAGGCTAAGACTCGAATTCAAGTTTGACTATGGCTTGGTTAATATTCAAGTTGTGTCAAGTCAATCTCGAGTATTTTTTTTTCTTTTTTTGTTGAGTCGAGCTCAAACTTGAGATATTGAGGCTTGATCAATCTCGAGTTGAATTTTAAATCCCAGTATTTTGAATCAAGTGAAGATCGAGTTTCTAGTTACTCAAGTTGAATTGATTGAATTATATTATATTCATTAATTCTTCTTATCGAGAAATAATAATTTATCAATTTAGTATATTACCATAGAAATTCTCATTTTTTGTCATCTTCTATTTAAAAATAAACTAAAAGATAATTCATGATATTTTTTGAATTGTTGATGATCATTTTTTTAATATTTATAGAAATTTTTTAATACCTAAATCAAAAGCATATCATATATTAAACTCCTGGGCCAACTGTTTTTCGCCATATCCTCTTATTATATATATTTTTATATTATATTTATGGTATCCATTAATTTCATACTATATTTATGGTATCCATTAATTATGATATTTCAGGAACAGATGTGCTCATAAGTGGATTTACTTCTTTTACCAAATTATCCCCATTTCCCATCCTTATCTCCCCATGAACCGTTGGATCGTGATCCCCAGTGGAAGCGATCGTGATCCCCAGTGGAAGCCCTCCGGGGTCCTTTAAAAAGCCGATTCCTTTCCAGAAATGCCCCCTCGACATTTCAGGTAATCAATAGGGGGTATTTTAGTAATTTCAACGCTAAGCACACATTGGTCCCAAGCTCGGCCATTACGCTCGTAGGTTAAATAGAAGATAAGATAACAACGGATTAAAAAAAGGAAAACGAGAAGATAAAACCGGCCGTGTCTTCGGAGATCTCCCCCCCCCCACCTTCTCTCCCGTTTCATTGTTCTCCTTCCCCCTTCTTTGGGTTTTTTTTAAACTTATTGTGTATATCCGTATCTCCGTCCCTGTGTATTCGCGTCTCCCTCGCGTTTCTCGCTTCTTCTCCCCGTCTTCGCTGTCTTTCCCTCGATCTTCTCCCCCAAAACCCCTTCCGGCGAGCGATCTGCACCAGTTTCCGGGTTTCCTTGCCGATTTCGGTGTGAAACGCGGGTTTTTTTTTTTTTTTTTGAGGTTCCGGTGCTCGTTTTGGTGGAGATTTGGCGTTTTTTGGCGGCGGCGGAGTAGGAGGAGGGGGGTTTAGTGCTCCGGCGGGGATGGTGGCGAGGATGATGCGGTGGCGGCCGTGGCCCCCGCTGATGTCCAAGAAGTTCCATGTGCGGCTGGTGGTGCGGCGGATGGAGGCGGTGGAGGCGGAGACGGCGGCGAGGGTGATGGCGGAGGTGCGGTGGAAGGGGCCGAAGGCGGGGCTGAGCTCGCTGCGGCGGACGGTGAAGAGGAACTGCACGAGGGAGGAGGAGGTGAGGGATGGGTCGGTGGAGTGGAACGAGGAGTTCGAGAGTGTGTGCTCCCTCACGGCCCACAGGGAGAACTGCTTCCATCCGTGGGAGATCGCGTTCGCCGTCTTCAATGTGAATCCTAATTTTAGCCCTTTGATTTTTTTAATTGAATTCTTTGTTATATTTTACTCATTTGTCAGTTCTCTTGTTTTGGTCTTCTCTGTAATTCGTCTTTCTATTAAGAAAGTTTACGTTCTTCTTCTCTGCATTTTTTTTTCTATTTTGAGTATTATATTTGGCCTTTTTTTGCTGCAATCTATATGCACATTTTTGATTATATGTTAGGGTTTTTCAAGCTGAATTTTTTGACCAATTTTTGACAGTTAATACTCTCTCTCTCCCCCCCCCCTCCCCCTCCATCTTTTTGGTGCATTTAAATATTTTATGCTAATGACATCTTACAACTGGAAATTTGGGTTTTTATATGCTAGGTCAATGATCTTCCCCCCTTGCATGAATATTTATCTTGACTTGTATTTTTTTTGGTATGCTTTTCAGTTTAATTTTCTTGAGAAGGTGATTGATTTTATTGGTATCAATCTTCTATCCATCAATTTTGTTTTGTTTGAAAAGTTTTCCGTTTAGATGCCCCCCTTTCTCCACTATTGATATTCTTTATTTGGATTATCAATGTAAAAACCTGTTTCTAATTTCGTCTTTTATAAATATTTTCGCCTCATTTAGAGTTTTTTTTTTCCTTGGGCACTAATTATTGTAAGTCCGCATCAAGTATCTAAATTTTTATATTGATGCATAATCTTGAGTTCTGACTAAGAGGTTAAAGTGGTAGAATTTTTAGTTCGTTGAAGGTTTTTTAGTTTCAAAATCATGATTCTGTCCTTGATTTAGAGTCCCGCTCTAAAAATTTTGAGGCTCTCTATATTTATAGAGATTTGGATATTAAAAGAAAGGGAGCTTAAACTAGAAGTTACATTGCGACAGTGTTGGAAAGGTTATAAAGCTGGAATTTTCTTCTTACTTTGGAAATTCATAATTCGGTCTTTTCAGGGATTCAGTAGTCTTATTAGTCTTATTGCTAAACCACAATAACCAGCTATAAAATCTTTTATATATGTAAAAAAGACAATATCACATCAGATCATTACTTTGTAGTCAGCCCTCCAAAATCTCTGCATCGCCAGCCACCAATATGCGTAGAATTTTCCGCTGACTTACGATAGTGGAAATTGATGGCTGCACATGGTCATCTCCTATTCCCTTTGTGGTACCTTCTCATTTATCCCAACTGAAACATAGTTTCTGCACATTTTTTTCTTCACAAAAACATTTCATTCTTTCCCTCTTGTTATCGCTATCCATAAAGCAAGAATAACTTAAAACTGCAATGGAGTAAGTCATGACTAAATTATCAATGAACCGAAGATATGTTGCAAGAAAGTAATAAAATAACCAAAATAATTAGCATTTATGCCTGGCATTTCAAACCTTGAATTCTATGATTGAAAATGAAGACATTCAAGTTACAATTATTCACTGGAAAGTGAAAATCTTCGGAATAACATTGCTTTTTGATCTTGGGCTTTGAGTCCATTTAGCCAACTAGGGCCTTTTTGGAAACTCCCACTGCATCCAGCGGGATCATCGTGAAAATACCATTGGGGTGGGAGGGAGAGAGGGTGTGGGAAAGGGAGAGGGAGAATGCAGCGGCCATTAGGGTTTATCCCGGCAGGATTAAAAGGAAAAAGACCTATTGAGTTCTTTTTTCCCTTTGCCCTTCATTTAGTGGAACTTGCAATCACCTATCCTCTCCCTTTCACTCCCTTTCTCCTGCTCCTGCTCGCTTCCTTTCTTCCACTCCTAGGCTCTCTTCCGGGATGATCCTGCTGGATCTGGCAGGAACTTCCCAATTAGGACCTTGAGAAGGAAAAAATGCTAGTAACTGATTTTTGTATTACAAATCTGCTTATTATCTTATCGCTTGGCCTTTTTTTTTTTTTTTTTTTTGTGTGTGTGTGTGTGTGTGTTGGAGGCATATCTTGTTCATATATCATATTGACCTCATTTTTTCCTGTGTTGTAGGGTGTGAACCAAGGATTGAAAAACAAGGCATCTATTCTTGGAATGGCTTCATTCAATCTGGCTACGTTCACAACTTCAGCTGAAGAAGCGATTGAGTTGAACCTTCCATTGTTGCTGCCTGGTGTTGCTACTGGGTCTCCTCCATCACTTCATGTATGTCAATTTATTTATTGTGTTGTGATTTTTCTTGAGCATTCTTTTTGTATTTTCCTGACCAAGATTGCTTATTTGATTCCTGGTTAGTTTACTACAAGAAGGCTAATGCTACTTAATAATAGTTATTGTGATCATTCTAGTACTCTGTAGCATATTTGTACTATCATTTTAATCCATTGTTGATTTTATTATATGTGTATTTAGTTCCCAGTTTTGATATGATGTTTCAAATTTTATCTTCACTGAAATCATAATTTTTCTGACTTGAGAAGCTATTCATGTTCCAGCTGGTTCTTGGCTTGTTGGAATTGGGAACATTCCAAGAATCACCAGAGATGGTGCAGAGGCCAACGTTGCCTGCTCCATTGTTCCCTCCATCTGGAGATGCTCTCTCATCAGAGAAAGATGAGCTTTCTGCTCTTAAAGCGGGATTGAGAAAGGTGAAAATTCTTACAGAGTTTGTGTCAACCCGAAAGTCTAAAAAGACATGCCGGGATGATGAAGGTAGTGAAGGCAAGTGCTCTATGAGGAGTGACGATGCAGAAAATACATACCCATTTGACACGGACTCTGTTGATGATGATCTTGATGAAGGAGAGCTGGAAGATGGGAAAGAGGATTCTAGTATTAGGAAGTCATTCAGCTATGGTACATTGGCATCTGCTAACTGTGTTGGGGGTTTGTTTTACTATGATGCGAGGACAGATGGGGGATACGAGGACTGGGTCTACTATAGTCATCGAAGATCTGATGTGGGCTATTCACATGCAGAGGAGACAGCATCATCTGTTCCTGAACAATCTATGTTGCAGACTTCAAAAAGGAGTATCCTCCCATGGAAAAAGAGGAAGCTAAGTTTTAGATCTCCTAAAGCCAAAGGCGAGCCACTATTAAAGAAAACATATGGAGAAGAGGGAGGAGATGACATTGACTATGACCGTCGGCTGCTGAGCTCTTCTGATGAATCTCTGTCTGTGGTGGTATGCTTCTTTGCTGCTATATTTTGTTATTGTTGTCATAATCTCTCTATGTGATAGAAGTAGGACATGTTTAGCTGAACTCCTTATTGTTCTTTTATGTCAGATTTGATATGCTATGTTTCTTCTTTATGTGGAATCTGTCCTTTAACATCTTTCGAGATATAAGAATGTTAATAAGTGGCCTCTTAGATTGCTTTTAGGTATAGAGAAGGTCGTTGAATGTGGTTATTCATTGTTGTATGGATTCATCACAATTTATTTGTTTTTTCTTGTTCATAAATAGATTGGGAGTTGCAAGGAGGAATTTAAAGTCTCTTGGTTGATTTTGTTTGCAGAGTCGAAAGGTGGATGAAGATGGTGCTATGAATCGCTCATCAGTATCTGATTTTGGTGATGACAGTTTTGTGGTAGGCAGCTGGGAGTCGAAGGACCTAGTGAGCCGTGATGGTCACATGAAACTTTCCACTCAGGTCTTCTTTGCATCTATTGACCAGAGGAGTGAGCAAGCTTCTGGTGAGAGTGCATGCACCGCTCTAGTTGCTGTCATCGCCGATTGGTTTCAAACCAACCAAGCTATGATGCCCATCAAGTCTCAGTTTGACAGCCTCATACGGGAAGGTTCTCGTGAGTGGAGAAACCTCTGTGAGAACCAGACATACCGGGAACGCTTCCCTGACAAGCATTTTGATCTTGAAACAGTTCTCCAGGCAGAGATCCGTCCGCTTTCTGTTGTTCCAGGGAAGTCTTTCATCGGGTTCTTTCACCCTGAAGGCAGTGATGATAACAGTGGCTTTGACTTCCTGCATGGTGCCATGTCTTTCGACAACATCTGGGATGAGATCAGCCAAGGTGGACCAGATTTTCCCACTGATGGAAGTCCTCACCTCTATATCGTGAGCTGGAATGATCACTTTTTTGTTCTCAAAGTTGAACGTGGTGCCTATTATATAGTAGACACACTTGGTGAGAGGCTTTATGAAGGATGTGACCAGGCTTACATTCTGAAGTTTGATGAAAGCACGACAATACACACACTTTCTGCCAAGAAGAAGACTGCTAATAGCGAGGCCACAGGAGCAGGAAGTGTGGATGGTTTGATGGAAGAGCAGGATGGTGGAAATGACGCTTCAGAGGGGGAGCTTGTCTGCAAGGGGAAAGAGTCCTGCAAGGAGTACATCAAGAGCTTCTTAGCCGCAATCCCAATTAGGGAACTGCAGGCTGATATTAAGAAGGGGCTGATGTCTTCGACACCTCTCCATCATCGGCTCCAGATTGAGCTCCATTACACAGAGCCATTGAAGGAGGCGAGTGCAGCGGTATTGCCATTAGCAGCAGCAGAGACATTCCCGGAGTTTTCACGGCCATTGGAGCCCGTAGCAGCATTTAACCTAACACCAGCAGTTGCTGTATAGAGAATGGAGTTACTTGGTGGAGGGCTGCTTGTCCTTTTCTTTTAACTTGGATTAAGTGTGTTTCATCATAGGAAGCTGCTGTCTATCTGAGATGGATGGGCTAAATTAACGAGGCCCTTCAAAGAGTGGTCCTATCTTTTCTATTTTTCTTTTCCTTGCATTGATTTTAGCTGTTTTTTATGCTCTTGTTATCTGTCATCTGCACAGCCCTCATTTTGTAAAGTGATTTTTAATTGTCTGGACTTATCCCAGTGTCTGATAAACTGCATAGTGTCATGTCAATATCCTTCCTTGATGGATGGACTTATTGTTTGCCACCTTTGCTGGTTGTTTCTTAAAATTTCTTTCCTGATACTGCATGAACTTAGAATTTGTTCGGACCTTGTGTTATACGCAGATCCATAATGTTTTGTAGTTTTGCTAGTTGTCATTGCCCATCCATAAGCAATAAGCTGTAATTCTGCTCGTCTTGAGGGGGTGCTCTATAATCTCTATCAAATGCCCCAGCTAGACTAGATATATTAAATAGGCAACTTTAGATGTGAAATTACTTCAAATCAGTATCTTTCCATGGTACGAAGTTAAATTTGACATTAAATTACCAATCTTGTTTATGATTGGTATTAGTTATGGAAGATGTGAAGATGTAATTTTCTAATAACTTGAGATAAATAGTTTTGCATTATTATCTCAGTCAGCCTTTCAATGCATTTACTATTTGAAATTGTTTTGTTAAAACAAATTCTTTAAATTTCTTAGACTTTGCTGACCGGTATGCAAAACTTTCAACGTTGAATTATTGCAAGTATAGCCTATTGCGAGGCTGCTCGGTCCATTTGGATCTTTTGGGCCTAGATTCGGCCCGTTAGCACCTTTGCTCTGTGGTAGACCCATTCCCCAAACGGCCAAACCTTTGCCGAGGAACGGAGTCCTGTCCAATCTTTCACCTTTACCGAGGAACGGAGTCCTGTCCAATCTTTCTTCCCCTCCAATCTTTCACCTTTACCGAGGAACGGAGTCCTGTCCAATCTTTCTTCCCCTTTGTATGGTTCTGTTGATGCAAGTTTTGTCACGTGTCTTGCAGGCTTCATGCTTTCTCTTGTAATCCTCGTTCACTCTTCTCTTCATTTCTTCCCTTTCTCCAATTCCTCTGCATTTGATATGGAGGAAGTATTGTGACATGGCCCACAAGATTGCTGGGCATTTTTTTACTCCAAGTTAGAGGATGGATCGTAGATATTGATTGTATGAAATGATACTGAGCATCGGAAGGTTTCTCTTTGAAATCACAGGAACTCTAAATCTTTTCATAATAAATTAATGCAACTTTAGTGCAAACGGTTCACAATTCGGCATGTAGGAGCCAACTTATAATGTATGTTGAGTGGAAGATTAGCATAGCTGCCATCTAGTCTCATCTTCCTCTGATACATTATTGACACTTGCCATGCCCGTGTCTTCTTTTTGCTCCATGGATGAACTTAGACTTTATCTGACTGATGATTCTCGCTTTAGCAAGGTTTAGTCCATGTCTTGGGTATTGATGGCATGGGAGAAACACTTAGGGCATCAATGGGGTCACATTTGATGACTTTAGGTTGGTTGATGAAGCCACTTGAGGACCATGTGCGACACTTCTTCGTCTTCACTAGGCCTATCATAGTATATTATTACTTTATTATATTATTTATTTGATCTTGATATTGTAATGACATCTCTCTTTTCGATTCCATACTAAGTGTGACTTCAAATTTTTTTATTTTCTAACTCATGAATTATGCCTTGTAAAATGTATCAACTCCACTTATTTTGTAATTTATCTTTTCCAAAGAGTCAAGTCCAAGCTTCTAGATGGCCCACCATACTACGATTCCTCTCTTAGATTCAATCAAAAATAAAAAAAAAGCATCAAAAAAAAAAATCCCAAGTTTTCTGCACCCTTGATATTTTCTCTTGTTTTTATTCATGATTTTTTGAAATGCATGTGCTTCAGACATGCTAAATACTAGTTAAATTAATATGTTGTGTGTGAGAGAGGGAGAGCACTTAGTTTTGAGTTCATATTAATATTGTAGGTACTATTTTACATATTGTAGGGCTAACTTGATCGCCATTAAGCTCTTTGTTGGCTATTTATTTATTTTCTAAAATAAATTTAAAATTTTAAAAAAAAATTTGAATTTGATTCCATATTTATCTTGTAGATGAGATTTTCATGCCGGAAACATAGAACAATCAAGTGGACTTATATTGAGTACAACAACCATTAGTAGAAATAAAGTTTTTTTTGTTCATTAAAATTCAGGTTAATGTTTGTTTCTTCCATGGATAAACATAAAACTATGAGAGAGCTTGAATTTAGTTTTACATTATGGGTGTCATTTATGGGTTTATGGAAGGGGATCAAGAAATGCTTATGATGGAGACTGGTACTTATATGAGCATACCACAAACCTATTTTGTATCATACCAACCTTTTGAATTGACTAATTACCTTATGCTGTACAGCATATAGTTTTTATTTGGCACTACAGTTAGGCTATGTTAGCATTACTTAGGACTAAATTTGAATGGTTTATGCTAAATATAATTAATGATAATATATATATATATGGAATAGATTTGAATAAGATCGATCAAATTTGAGCTTAGATCCGATCAGGTTAAAATTGGATAATAAGGATCCCACATCGATGATCCAAATAATTAGATGTGATCTAATATCTGAAAAATATTTGCATAACAAAAATCATATAATTTGAAAATTTCTAGCCCATGCATCAAGTGATCAAAAGATACATCTAATTTAATTTTATTTAGGCTATCTAATTTTTGACTACTTGATGCATAAGTCAGAAGCCTTTAAATTATATAATTTTTTTATGTGTAAACAGTATTGAAGTAGTAGATTATATTTAATGGCTTGGATCATTGATATAAGTCTCTTATTATAGAGTTTTGATCTGACCGGATCTAAGTCTAAATCTGATCAACTTGATTCTAATCTGGCTCTCTCTCTCTCTATGTGTGTGTATGTATGTATGTATATATATGTTGTATGTATAACATTATTTATTTATTTTTAATGGCAAATTAATTAATGTAAATAGAGGGATCAGGTGGCAAGCCTAGCTAGTTAGGCTCGGAGTTAGTCTTTGATCCAAGCACCAATCGGGCTTGACTATAACCTGAGCCTAAGCCTAACCCAGACACCGTCACATGGGATTCAGAACTTGAACTGAAGCCTAATAAGCACCTGAGCCTAATTCTAGTTCTGAAGAACCTCAGTATAAAGAGTTGATTTAGTTCTACACTTCTAGCCGACCTCCCTCCATCGCCTTGGCTCTTTCGATCACTCCCATCCGTGATGATAACAAATATTAGAATGAGTCAAGATTGAAAGCTCATGATAATGAGCAGGCAAATAGTTATCACTTCCTCTGTTTCAATAGGTTCAAGGCGAATGGATGGTGTGATATCACATGCATAGTAAGTTTTTAAAGCAACATATTGATTTATTTCTATTCTTTTTGTTCTCGAATCACTACTTGTCATGTTTCCATACTTCCCTTTTGGAATCTTGAATCTTGACTGTGTTTCCCTGCAATTTTTTCTAGAAAATTTTCAAGAGAAAAAGGAAGCATGTTTCCATACTTCCCCTATTGAATTTTGAATCTTGACTGTGTTTCTTGGAAATTTTTTCCAAAAAGTTTTCAAGAGAAAAAGGGAGAGATTAAGATTTAAGTTTCAAAAAGGGAAGAAATGAAACAGGTAAGGTGGTGGTTCAAGTTCAAAAAATGGGAAGAAAAAGATAAACAAACCACTTCAAAAACTTACCAACATGTTGTTTGAAAAGATGATCATCATACCATCCCTTTGAGCACTGAAAGATGGCTATTTGTATGCCAATGGATATGGGCTTAATTTCAATCTGGACATATCCTAATATTTGCCATTGTCATAGAGGGGTAGAGAACCTACCTTAGGCATGAGGGGCAGGAGCTATCATAGCTCAACTATGGTGCCAAATAAAAACTTTATGCCTTACAGTATATGGCAATTAGTTAGTTCATAAGGTTTGCATGATACACGTTAGGTTTGTGGTGCATGCACTAATATAAAGTCGAGTCTCCATCATGCACTTCTTTCATATAAATACAAATCACAGTCATAATTTTAGTGTGAAACTAAATTCAAGCTCTTTCATAAAGTGTTACCTACACAAGAATTAACCAAAATAATATTTTAACATACTATAGTAATCGTATTTTCATAGGTGGTTGTTAGGATTTGTGTCCTAAAACCAATTTATCTAGCTTATAGATGATTGAGTTCAATCTTATAATTGTATAGAAATTATATATTAATAAAATTATTTGACATTTTTCATCATGAGGTTGTACATCTTCTTAATCAAACTTCATTGTTATGATAAAAGTTCTTAGAACTATTTTTAATACGATAAAGAAGGATTTATTGTATGATTTTAAAACTTATTTGCAACCAAATAATATATTATTAATAGGAATGATAATTATATTAAGTATAGATCGTTGTATACCATATGGGTTGGTTGTCCTTTTAACCAAGGTGTATGGAGATACTAATATAGCATACAGGTGAGATATTAATCTACATCGAACATAATCATTCCGAAATACTCTGCTATTAAAAGTATTATTTGAGAGGATATGAGTATAACTGTCCCTCCAATATGAGATCACTATGGTTGAAGGAAAATCTTGATTTTTCGGTCCAGGTTCGTCCAGATCTGATTAGATCAAGAGATATATTTCAAAAATTTTCTCTTGATCTCAATCAGATCTTGATATGTTTCAGATCTGATTCTTATTATTTTAATAAATAAAATAAAAGAAGATAAATTAAATCAAATTCAATTTACCTGATTTGGGTAATCCTATTACCCTGTAGATGATCCTGATTGCAGCGGAAGGTTCTGGATCTTAGCCACGCAAGTGCCTGGCCTCTACCAGTATCCACTCGGGTTGGATCTGGAGATCCTCTTCTTCTCTATCACACCTCCAAAAATCAGATCTGGATCTGATCTGGAGGATCTTCAAAACTCTTTTGAAGATCTGCAGTCGTCCTTTTGCAGCAGCGCAGCCTTCTTGCTTTTGATCGCCTTTCCTTTGATCTGAATCGCACCAACCAAATCCAAAACTCCTTTTGGACGTGGAGAGCAAGGGGAGAAGAGACTATGGCATGGAGAAGGAGGGGAGAGGCAGCCTTGGGGCATGGGAATTGTGATTCTCATTTTAATCTGAGTTGGGCGCAGGGTCTTATTTATAGACTCTGTGATCCAACTCCTCTTCTTCCCAACCAATCACAACCCTTTGTGAAATCAGATCTAAATCTGATTGGTGGGAATAGAGTCCCCTGGATTCCTCCTTAGAGGGTGCCTAAGACCAGTCAAACTTGGTTCTTAGTAGAACTCTAATTGGAATCCAAAAAGGAGATGGAGTCCTTGTCCAACAAGGACTCCTAGGCGCCTCCTAACTTGGGCACACGCCACCCTTGGCGTGCGCCCTTCTCCTTGCCAGGTTCTGGCAGGGGGACAGGCCCCCACCAGCTCTCCAATAGGTGCATGACATGTGGTCAAAAGTCAAAGTGTCAATGGTCAACGTTTGACCAGTCAAAGGTAGACTTTTGACCAAAGTCAAAGAACAAGAAATGGCAGGTGACCAAAAATGGCAGGTAATGTCTTACAAAATAAGACAACCTTTTCTGACTTGGACAACCTCCAGTCAGACCATATGAAGGCCTCTGATTGAGCACAAACTCCTTTGGCTCAGTCAGGACAACTTATTTATGATAGTAAAAGAAGAACGTTAGGTTCAATCGAGTGCTAGCACGATTTCCTTGAACCTAATTGAATCTCATTCAGATCAATTGAACTAGATCAGTTCAATTGATGATCACCAGATTCAAACCCTTGTTTGTGTGACCCAGTTAGGTTCAGTTCTGTATGGTAATGGGATATGTCATGATCTCTATCATCGACATCATCGAAACTCCTTTCGATGGATCAGAACTCTTCTGATTCGAACAGCTAGAATGATCGATCATCTAAATCATTCTAATTGCTCCCAAAATCCACCAGTGACACCTAGCAGTATATGGTGGCAACCCATCAGAGCTGAATGCGAACCTCTTGGTGCAGCTACCTGTGTGATTAAGTTCTTCTATCTTGAGCCCCGATCAGATTAGGGTTAAGGTGAACTCGTCAAACCCTAGTCTCTGTCATATGATGTAATCATTCGATTCGAGTCCAATGTGAAAATCTAAATAGAAACTCTTTCTATTATTTCACTCTGCCATGGCCATGGGCTTCTGGACTTGATTCTCATGATCATCATAGGGCTGCTCCTCTACCACCGAGGTAGATAGATTCCATCTTGATGCAATCCAGTTCCTACAATGAACATGCTATAGCCAACATACACCTCAGGGTTCCTTATGGCTAGGAGACCGAGTAATGGTGTAGTCAAACTATAACACCCTCAAGGTGAACTGCCGATGCATCTCAGGTCAAAGAACCAGACACACTACTGCAGCATCGAGTCAGTCATTGACGAGAAGGTAGACTCCCTAATGACTACTCGAGGTGGTCACGCTCAGTGCCCTCGTTCTCTAACGAGTACCTGTACTCTCGCTCCGGTGTCTCCACACCGTAGACTCAAGACTCATCTACTAAAGAGAAGCGATTGTACACCAACCTTCCGGATCAATCACCATCCTCGTGATGATCCTATGGTCAGGAGCAATTTATGAGTTAATAATGATTATTCATGTCTTAAATTTTCAACTCTTGAAAATATGAATTATCATTACCATTAACTCAAAGGATGTATCACAGACACTAAATACACATATGTGATAGAAAATAACCCATTTTATTGATTATTAGTCAAAATTATAATTTTGCCCCTAGAAGTGTATTACAAGTGTCAGCCAATTCTGGCTTCTAGGGCACATATATCTAACAATGCTACACAATCTCCCACTTATCCTAAAGCCAATTGGCTTACAAGTCTAAGTCCCATCTCTCAGGTGGGCTTCGATCTTCTGCTGGCCAACGGCTTTGTAAGTGGGTCTGCCACATTATCTGCGGAGTTGACTCTCTTGACCTCAACGTAACCTTTCTCAAGTAATCGCGGATGAGAATGATATCACCGTTTGCTTGGAACTTCTTTCCAGCAGACAGCTCCATCATTGCACACAAACAGATGTCGACTTTCGATCATCTATATCAGACATGAGTCGAGTCTGTGTATCCCTGAACTTGGAGTTCTCCATTACCAAAGACCAACATCATATCTTAGTTCTTCTCAAGTACTTAAGGATACATTTCACCACAGAAGTCCAGTGTTCTTCACCTGGATTTGACTGATAATCTGCTTGTGACCACTCACAGCATGGGCTAATATCAAGGTCGTGTACATAGCATGGCATACATGAGGCTCCTATTGCAGAAGCATAAGGAGCTTGCTCATGCGTTCTATTTCCTCAGGTGTGCTGGGGCACATCTTCTTGGAAAGATAATACCATGTCTGAAGGGTATTAATCCCTCTTAGAGTTTTCCATACTAAACCTTTTAGTACTTCCTCTATGTACATTTTCTGTGAAAGTCCTAGCATCCTATTCGGTCTATCCTATAGACCTTAATTCCTAGAATAAAGGATGCTTCACCTAGGTCTTTCATGGAGAATTCCTTAGACAACCACATCTTGGACTGATGTCAACATGGAAATATCATTCCCAATAAGGAGGATGTCATCCACGGTACAATACGAGGAAGACAACAGCGCTCCCACTGACCCTTTTGAAAACACATGGTTCCTCTTCATTTTTGATGAAACCAAACTTTTTGATCACATCATTGAAACGAGTGTTCCAGCTCCGAGATGCTTGCTTAAGTCCATATATGGACCTTTGCAGCTTGCAAACCTTGTGATCAGTATCACTGGATGTGAAACCTAGCGGCTGTTCCATATAGATATCTTCCTCAAGATATCCATTTAGGAATGCCATTTTCACGTCCATTTGCCATATTTCATAATCGAAATAGGCTGCAACAGCAAGCAATGTGCGGATGGATTTTAGCATAGCTACCGGGGAAAAGGTATCCTGATAGTCAATGCCTTCACGTTGACTATAACCTTTTGCCACCAGTCTAGCCTTGAATGTCTCCACATTCCCATCTGCACCAATCTTTCTCTTGAAGATCCATTTACACCCAATAGGTACTATACCTTCTGGTGGATCTACCAAGGTCAAGACTTGGTTTGAGTGCATCGAGTCGATCTCTGACTTCATTGCCTCAAGCCATTTCTCGGAGTCGATATCTGATATCGCCTCGTTGTAGATTTTGAGATCATCACCATGAGCACCATTACCTATGAGGAACATTTCCTCTATATCCTCTGAAATAAAACTAAGTATCTTTCAGGGGGACGGGAAACTCTTTCTGATACTATACGAGGTAGTATTCTTATTGGCTCAACCTGATTTTGGTTCCCTTTGTTCCTAGCTCGTTTATGTTCTTCTCCAATCCACGATTCACTCTCACC
>QRFJ01000851.1:193271-228154 GCA_006176705.1 Cocos nucifera | reverse complement strand
ACTGGACAACCTCCAGTCAGACCATATGAAGGCCCTGATTGAGCACAAACTCCTTTGGCTCAGTCAGGACAACTTATTTATGATAGTAAAAGAAGAACGTTAGGTTCAATCGAGTGCTAGACGATTTCTTTGAACCTAATTGAATCTCATTCAGATCAATTGAACTAGATCAGTTCAAATTGATGGTCACCAGATTCAAACCCTTGTTTTGTGTGACCCAGTTAGGTTCAGTTCTGTATGGTAATGGATATGTCATGATCTCTATCATAGACATCATCGAAAACTCCTTTCGATGGATCAGAAACTCTTCTGATTCGAACAGCTAGAATGATCGATCATCTAAATCATTTTAATTGCTCCCAAATCCACCAGTGACACCTAGCAGTATATGGTGGCAACCCATCAGAGCTGAATGTGAATCTCTTGGTGCAGCTACTTGTGTGATTAAGTTCTTCTATCTTGAGCCCCGATCAGATTAGGGTTAAGGTGAACTTGTCAAACCCTAGTCTCTGTCATATGATGTAATCATTCGATTCGAGTCCAATGTGAAAATCTAAATAGAAACTCTTTCTATTATTTCACTCTACCATGGCCATGGGCTTCAGGACTTGATTCTCATGATCATCATAGGGCTACTCCTCTACCACCGAGGTAGATAGATCCATCTTGATGCAATCCAGTTCCTACAATGAACATGTCACAGCCAACATACACCTCAGGATTCCATATGGCTAGGAGAACCGAGTAATGATGTAGTCAAACTATAACACCCTCAAGGTGAACTGCCGATGCATCTCAAGTCAAAGAACCAGACACACTGCTGCAGCATCGAGTCAGTCATTGACGAGAAGGTAGACTTCCTAATGACTACTCGAGGTGGTCACGCTCAGTGCCCTCGTTCTCTAACGAGTACCTGTACTCTCGCTCCGGGTTCTCCACACCGTAGACTCAAGACTTATCTACTAAAAGAGAAGCGTCGTACACCAACCTTCCGGATCAATTCACCATCCTCGATGATTATGGTCGGGAGCTGTTTATGAGTTAATAATGATTATTCATGTCTTAAATTTTCAACTCTTGAAAATATGAATTATCATTACCATTAACTCAAAGGATGTATCACAGACACTAAATACACATGTGTGATAGAAAATAACCCATTTCATTAATTATAGTCAAAATTACAATTTTGCCCCTAGAAGTGTATTACAAGTGCCAGCCAATTCTGGCTTCTAGGGCACATATATCTAACAATCTCCCACTTATCCTAAAGCCAATTGGCTACAAGTCTAAGTCCCATCTTCTCAAGGTGGCTTCGATCTTCTGTTGGCCCAACGGCTTTGTAAGTGGGTCTGCCACATTATCTGCGGAGTTGACTCTCTTGACCTCAACGTAACCTTTCTCAAGGTAATCGCGGATGAGATGATATCACCGTTTGCTTGGAACTTCTTCCAGCAGACAGCTCCATCATTGCACACAAACAGACTTCCAGATGTCGACTTTCGATCATCTATATCAGACATGAAGTCCGAGTCTGTGTATCCCTGAACTTGGAGTTCTCCATTACCAAAAGACCAACATCATATCTTAGTTCTTCTCAAGTACTTAAGGATACATTTCACAGAAGTCCAGTGTTCTTCACCTGGATTTGACTGATATCTGCTTGTGACACTCACAGCATGGGCTATATCAGGTCGTGTACATAGCATGGCATACATGAGGCTCCCTATTGCAGAAGCATAAGGGATCTTGCTCATGCGTTCTATTTCCTCAGGTGTGCTGGGGCACATCTTCTTGGAAAGATGAATACCATGTCTGAAGGGTATTAATCCCTCTTAGAGTTTCCATACTAAACCTTTTAGTACTTCCTCTATGTACATTTTCTGTGAAAGTCCTAGCATCCTATTCGGTCTATCCTATAGACCTTAATTCCTAGAATAAAGGATGCTTCACCTAGGTCTTTCATGGAGAATTCCTTAGACAACCACATCTTGGACTGATGTCAACATGGAATATCATTCCCATAAGGAGGATGTCATCCACGGTACAATACGAGGAAGACAACAGCGCTCCCACTGACCCTTTTGAAAACACATGGTTCCTCTTCATTTTTGTATGAAACCAAACTTTTTGATCACATCATTGAAACGAGTGTTCCAGCTCCAAGATGCTTGCTTAAGTCCATATATGGACCTTTGCAGCTTGCAAACCTTGTGATCAATATCACTGGATGTGAAACCTAGCGGCTGTTCCATATAGATATCTTCCTCAAGATATCCATTTAGGAATGCCGTTTTCACGTCCATTTGCCATATTTCATAATCGAAATAGGCTGCAACGGCAAGCAATGTGCGGATGGATTTTAGCATAGCTACCGGGGAAAAGTATCCTGATAGTCAATGCCTTCACGTTGACTATAACCTTTTGCCACCAGTCTAGCCTTGAATGTCTCCACATTCCCATCTGCACCAATCTTTCTCTTGAAGATCCATTTACACCCAATAGGGTACTATGCCTTCTGGTGGATCTACCAAGTCTCAGACTTGGTTTGAGTGCATCGAGTCGATCTCTGACTTCATTGCCTCAAGCCATTTCTCGAGTCGATATCTGATATCGCCTCGTTGTAGGTTTTGAGATCATCACCATGAGCACCATTACCTATGAGGAACATTTCCTCTACGTCCTCTGAAATAATACCTAAGTATCTTTCAGGGGGACGGAAAACTCTTTCAGATCTACGAGGTGGAGGAGGTAGTGTTCTTATTGGCTCAACCTGATTTGGTTCCACTTGGTCCCTAGCTCGTTCTGCTTGTGAGACTTTCTCATCAAGCTTAATCTGCTTTCCAACTCCACTATCTTGAATAAACTATTTTTCAAGAAATATGGCATGTCGACTCACAATCACATTGTGGTCTTCTGGAATGTAGAAATAGTATCCTAATGACTCTTTAGGATATCCTATGAATCGAGCTCTAAAGGACCTAAACTCTAACTTGTCCACTTGTTGTCTTTTGACATAAGCCGGACAACCCCAAATTCTGAGATGACTCAGACTTGGTTTCTTACCGTGCCATATCTCATACGGTGTGGTAGGAATGGTTTTAGAGGGAACCCTATTCAGTAAATAGATTGAAGTTAATAATGAATGTCCCCAAAGAAAATCTGGGAGGTCTGTGAAGCTCATCATGGATCGAACCATATCCAATAGAGTCCGATTTCTCCGTTCTGAAACCCCGTTGAGTTGAGGTGTTCCTGGTGGAGTCCATTGAGAGACTATGCCATTTTTCTTAAGATAGTCTAGGAATTCCCGGCTAAGGTATTCACCTCCTCGATCTGATCGAAGAACCTTAATGGGTTTTTCAGTTTGTTTTTCTACTTCATGTCTGAATTCTTTGAACTTTTCAAAGGCTTCAGACTTATGTCTCATAAGATACACATACCCATACCTAGACAGATCATCGGTAAAGGTAATGAAGTAGACAAAATTGCCTCTAGCCGGCACATCGAATGGGCCGCACACATCAGTATGTACTAGGGCAAGGAGATCTGTGGCCCTCTCCCCATGTCCAACAAAAGGGAGTTTAGTCATTTTGCCTTGAAGACAAGATTCACAAGTTGGATATGACTCAAAAGTCAATGGACTCAATAGCCCATTTTTCTCCAATTTGTTAATCCTATCTTCTGCTATATGACCTAATCTCAGGTGCCATAGATATCTGTCGTTTGGACTATCCCTAGGTCGTTTGGCATTCACGTTTTGCTCGATAGTTAAAACAGGTACATCAATATGCAACTGATAAAGACCATTAACAAGGAAAACCATTTGCAATTTTATTTCTTTCATAAAGAATGTTACAATGGTCCTTAAAGAAGGTGATCACATAACCTTCTTGTGCTAAGCATGAAACAGAAATCAAATTCCTGCTAGCTGCAGGCACATAATAACAGTCTTTTAAAACTAAGTCTAAACCAGATGGTAATCGAAGAGGGTATGTTCCCACGGCTACTGCAGCAACTCTTGCTCCATTACCGATGCGTAGGATCATGTCTCCATCCCTCAGCCTCCTGCTATCCTCAAGACCCTGCATAGAAGTGCACAGATGAGCACTAGAACCAGAGTCAAGCACCCAACTGGATGCAGAAGAAACCGTAAGGTTAGACTCAATAACGAGCATACCTCCAGAAGGACCTTCCTTCTTGTTCTTCAGGGTGGCCAGGTAAGTAGGGCAGTTCCGCTTCCAATGGCCGTCGCTGTTGCAATGGAAACACTTTCCTTTGCCATCGACCTTCTTCTTCGGTTCTGCCTTCTTCTTCTTTGATCCTTCCACCTTTTGCTTTTTCACAGACTTCTTTTTCTTTCCATAAGACTTTCTTTTGGAAGAAGTCCGTTCCATAGCAAGAACTGAGCCTTTAGAACCTTTCATAGAAAGCTCAGCGGTAACCAGCATATTCATCAACTCGGCCAAGGAATTTCTGAAGTTTATGCATGTGGTAATTCATGATGAATTGCCCATATGCATCAGTCAAGGATTGCAGAATAATATCGTTCTGCAGATCCAAGTCCAACTTCACACCGAGCTTCTCAAGCTCTTCCATGTCCTTGATCATTGTCAGACAGTGATCTTGGACTGACTGCCCATCACGCATCTTAGCCTTAAAAAGTCATTTCGTGACTTGATATTTGGCTGCGCGACTCTGTTCACCAAACATCTCCTGCAGGTGAGCCAACATTTGGCGAGCAGTCCCGATATCTTCATGTTGGCGCTGGAGCTCATCAGACATCGAGCCCAACATGTAGTATCTGGCCTTATTGTCTTCGTCAATCCATTTTTCCAGAGACGCTCTCTGTTCAGTGGATGGACGAGCTGGTAAGGTGGGAGGGTCCTGGTCCAAAACATGTGTTAACTTCTCTGAACCCAAAATAATTTTGTAGTTCCTGAGCCAATCTTTATAATTGGGTCCAGTCAGTCTATGTGTGTCTAGGATACGTGCCAGTGGGTTGGACGCAGACATTTTCCTGTAGAGAGTCAAAGATTCTAGTTAGATACTGTAATTTTGACTTGACCAATTTGTTTAGGGATTTTATTTTTAAACAAATTAGCTCCCACTATTTTCTCGGATCCCTACACTCCCTCTGTAGAGATGCGAAAATCTCCGCGATTGATGATTTCTAGTGGGTGGTGCGGTCTCACCAACTGACTCATCACCTCACCTAACAGTTATTGGTGATGGGTTAGCCAATGAGTGAACAACTCTTGTTCAATGATTCTCTAATCATGGTGCACCCAAACTTGGTCTCTAATTCATGAATCTCACCGTATCCGGAATATTGATCCACTCCTTAGTTAAGTCAGACCCACCATTTGCATAGACTGGGTTCCTAATTGGGTCTCTCACCGTATCCGAATATTGAGCCCAACTCATCCTCCAGCCCATAGCATCCAATGCCTAATAGACATGGTTGCGTCTTCCCGGTGCAACTGAGCCACTGTATCCAGCCGAGAACAATCAACCCCGGGAAGGGCCCGCACGTCTACAATGGTGGAAGACCTCGGACTTAATCTTTTCTTAGGGAGAATTGATTCAGGTCTCATTAAACTAGACTTGGCTTAGTCATAACAATTATGACTAACCTAGTGGCATGGGTCAGCTCGGATTATTGACCACCTCAGATCAGAACTGTGTCAACAGATATGGCCAGGTAAGTGAGACCGGTGGAAGGAATATGCCGTTAACTCGCACAAGAACGCATTCAGGTCGAGTAGCTTCCAATTAAAAACCAGTCGATCGTCTGTGCCAAACTTACCTTAGACACCAAATTGTTGAGTCAGAACCAATTGGGTTAGCCTACAATCCAGACTCTAACCTCTGAGCCTAATTAGGTCTTGCTTGATCGTGACTCGATCTTGACCCAGACTTAATCCTATTAGGCTGGTCAATTTAAGCATTGTTGATCCCATCTAACCAACTCTTGATTCGGTTTGATCAACCGCTTAGACCTAATTGAGCTACCCAAGCCCGAACCCAGTATTATGAATATGTCTTAGATCTGAAATTCTCAATTTTAGACCTAATTAATATTCCATAAACTTAATTCTTAATTAAGTTGGGTTCATAAACAAAATATGCACAATAAATCCTAGGGTTTCAGGATCTAGGGTTTTGCAGAAAGTAAGTTTTGGGTTTCTGATTAAGGACGAACACGCAGCACCCCTACACGTCATAAGAACACCCCATCGAATGGGAAGAGAGGGCCTTTAAACCCTTCTTCGTTCTTATGACCGGACGGCCAAGAGGAACGCCTTAATCAGGAACATGTAAATACTACAAAACAGTTATAGATCTATATCATATATCTCATATACAAATTTAGATCTAATCAATGGCATATTTTGCATACATCTCATGTATCAAATCATGCATGTTTTCAGATCTAAATTATCTCATAATAATCTAAAAAATTAGATTTAAATTGATCTAATCAAAATAAATTCTAATCTAGACAATTATGTAGAACTATTCTACAACTAGTCTAGTCATGCATCTATCATATCTCATATGATATTTAAAATTAAATAATTTTTATTTGCTGTTTATCAGATGTTATTATAACACTTATAATATCAGAAAATAGTAAATAAGAAGATCTAAAATATGATTTAATCAGATTAAATCAAAGACATGCAAAACTATTCTATAGAACTATTCTATTCTAGAACTAGTCATGCATATCTTCATGTTCTTAGATCCAAATCATTTAATTTTAATTTTTCTGATTTCAGATCTGATCACATCTCATGTGACATCTGAAATCACTTTATTTTCTAATTAAAATAAAATTAAAATCAGATCTAAACAATTTAGAACCATGGCTCTGATACCAGTTGAAGGGAAATCCTGATTTCCCGGTCCAGGTTCGTCCAGATCTGATTAGATCAAGAGATATATTTCAAAAATTTTCTCTTGATCTCAATCAGATCTTGATATGTTTTCAGATCTGATTCTTATTATTTTAATAAATAAAATAAAATAAGATAAATTAAATCAAATTTAATTTACCTGATTTGGGTAATCCTATTACCCTGTAGATGATCCTGATTGCAGCGGAAGGTTCTGGATCTTAGCCACGCAAGCGCCTGGCCTCTACCGGTATCCACTCGGGTTGGATCTGGAGATCCTCTTCTTCTCTATCACACCTCCAAAAATCAGATCTGGATCTGATCTGGAGGATCTTCAAAACTCTTTTGAAGATCTGCAGTCGTCCTTTTGCAGCAGCGCAGCCTTCTTGCTTTTGATCGCCTTTCCTTGATCTGAATCGCACCAAACTAAAGTCCAAAACACTTTTGGACGTGGAGAGCAAGGGGAGAAGAGACTATGGCATGGAGAAGGAGGGGAGAGGCAGCCTTGGGGCGTGGGAAATCTCATTGGAATTAGGGTTGGGCGCAGGGTCTTATTTATAGACCTCTTGTGATCCAACTCCTCTTCCTCTCAACCAATCACAACCCTTTGTGAAATCAGATCTAAATCTGATTGGTTGGAATAGAGACCCCTGGATTCCTCCTTAGAGGGTGCCTAAGACCAGTCAAACTGGATTCTTAGTAGAACTCTGATTGGAATCCAAAAGGGAGGTGGAGTCCTTGTCCAACAAGGACTCCTAGGCGCCTCCTACTTGGGCTCACGCCACCCTTGGCGTGCGCCCTTCTCCTTGCCAGGTTCTGGCAGGGGGACAGGCCCCCACCAGCTCTCCAATAGGTGCATGACATGTGGTCAAAAGTCAAAGGGTCAATGGTCAACGTTTGACCAGTCAAAGGTAGACTTTTGACCAAAGTCAAAGAACAAGAAATGGCAGGTGACCAAAAATGGCAGGTAATGTCTTACAAATAAGACAACCTATTCTGACTTGGACAACCTCCAGTCAGACCATATGAAGGCCTCTGATTGAGCACAAACTCCTTTGGCTCAGTCAGGACAACTTATTTATGATAGTAAAAGAAGAACGTTAGGTTCAATCGAGTGCTAGCACGATTTCCTTGAACCTAATTGAATCTCATTCAGATCAATTGAACTAGATCAGTTCAATTGATGATCACCAGATTCAAACCCTTGTTTGTGTGACCCAGTTAGGTTCAGTTCTGTATGGTAATGGGATATGTCATGATCTCTATCATAGACATCATCGAAACTCCTTTCGATGGATCAGAACTCTTCTGATTCGAACAGCTAGAATGATCGATCATCTAAATCATTCTAATTGCTCCCAAAATCCACCAGTGACACCTAGCAGTATATGGTGGCAACCCATCAGAGCTGAATGCGAACCTCTTGGTGCAGCTACCTGTGTGATTAAGTTCTTCTATCTTGAGCCCCGATCAGATTAGGGTTAAGGTGAACTCGTCAAACCCTAGTCTCTGTCATATGATGTAATCATTCGATTCGAGTCCAATGTGAAAATCTAAATAGAAACTCTTTCTATTATTTCACTCTGCCATGGCCATGGGCTTCAGGACTTGATTCTCATGATCATCATAGGGCTACTCCTCTACCACCGAGGTAGATAGATCCCATCTTGATGCAATCCAGTTCCTACAATGAACATGTCACAGCCAACATACACCTCAGGGTTCCATATGGCTAGGAGACCGAGTAATGGTGTAGTCAAACTATAACACCCTCAAGGTGAACTGCCGATGCATCTCAGGTCAAAGAACCAGACACACTACTGCAGCATCGAGTCAGTCATTGACGAGAAGGTAGACTTCCTAATGACTACTCGAGGTGGTCACGCTCAGTGCCCTCGTTCTCTAACGAGTACCTGTACTCTCGCTCCGGTGTCTCCACACCGTAGACTCAAGACTCATCTACTAAAGAGAAGCGATCGTACACCAACCTTCCGGATCAATCACCATCCTCGTGATGATCCTATGGTCGGGAGCTGTTTATGAGTTAATAATGATTATTCATGTCTTAAATTTTCAACTCTTGAAAATATGAATTATCATTACCATTAACTCAAAGGATGTATCACAGACACTAAATACACATGTGTGATAGAAAATATCCCATTTCATTAATTATAGTCAAAATTATAATTTTGCCCCTAAAAGTGTATTATAAGTGCCAGCCAATTCTGGCTTCTAGGGCACATATATCTAACAATGGTAACTTGCAAGCAACTCATTATACTTTGGTACCAATTTATCTGAATTTCTAATTCAGTGATGAAAGATTTTTAGGTGCAGTCAAATACTTATTAAGTCGATGCGTGAGTTAAGATGTGATTGACCACTCCAAGTAAAAATTATAGAGAATGTCTTAGTGTATTTTAATTTAGCAAAATCTTGGTCAGGATAATCCTTATGAGGAGTTACAGGATTGAGTAGGTTAAGATACTATAAGAATGTATTGATTAAGAGTTGATAGTAAAATCTGAAGTCATCCTAAGCATTAAAGATCAAAGGGATGAATTATACAATAACCATATTCTAGTAGGTTATAAATATTACTTCACTATATTCAACTCTATCTAGATATCGGATAATATGGCTAGATGGTTACTCAATTAGTATAAAAAAATTATTTCTATATTACCGGCTTAGTATTCAAATCCATGGGATCACACATACTAGAAGTTTCGATCCAATTAGATGGCTGATTAATGATTAAGAATCATTGAAGGCTATAATTATTAATATGATTGATAATTAATCTAATATAATCAATTAAGAAAAGATTAATTAATAATTAGATTGTTAATTGACTTAATTTGATTGAGTTATGAGGAGTAGATCAAGTCTAATTGAATTGGATTCAATTAGGTCTAATCCGATTAGATTATTAGATGACCTAATAGCTAAGAAAGATGAGATTCTGATTTGATCAGATCTTGGACTCAATCAATTCTTAATTTGATTAAGAGGATTGGAGCCTAATTAGATTAGGTTAACTTATAAGTTTGGATTTGATCAAATAAGATTTGATTAAAGCCAACTTGGATGAGAACGAAGAGTCCAAACTTGGATTGCATCCTCCCATGTGCCTAACCCTAGAACTGCCCACTTATCCTTGCTGCACAAACCAATTATGCATGAGGATACTAGATGCCCAACACCCCTTGCCGCCCACTCTAAGGATAGGGTTTAAGTTAGTAGAGTTTTAGTTTAAAAAAAATTTGAATTGGACTTTATTTCAGTCTCCAGTTCCTCTCCCCTATCCATGCCACCTAGCCCCCTATATTGTTGGGTCTCATGTGGTGCTCCCAAGGCTTAGGGGACCAAGGCTAAGGCTAAGGTCCAAAGTCCATGAGATGGTCATGAAGTTTCTTAGGTTAATTTGGCGCCTAGGGCGAAAAGCTATTAGCCTTTCGGGTCTTGAGGTTCAGGAGATTTGAACCTCAAGGGATTAACTTATATTGGACTTGGTTTGAGTCCTAGGTAGGTAAGATTTGATCAAATCATGGGTATATATGGGTTTGGATTAAGTCAATTTTGCATCAAATTGGCTAGGAGAGTTTTATTATTGGGTCACATTGACCTTGTATAAATACTTATTATATTTAAGATTTGGTAACACACCAAAAGAATAAAAATCACTTTCTTATTGATATTCTCTCTCTTTCCCTCTCTGGTAGGTGGGTTGAGAATCTATTATTGCTGCCCAAGAAGCAAGGGAGAAGGTCAAATCCTTGCTACACAAGGATTCCTAGTACCACTAGGAATATTGGCCACGTAGCCTTTATTGCCGCCAATCTAGGTTGCTGCCATCCCAAACCTCTTGGTGCTGGTTCCAGGAGTTCATTAGAGGTCTAGCAAGAGGTGTTTCAAGTTTGAAGCCAAGGAGAGAAGGTTTGGGGAATTGAAAGAAAGATTAAAGTCTTCTAGGTGTCAACAGAATCCAGCAGCAGTGCATCTTCTTCTCCAATCTGTTCTCTACCTCTTTCAATGAGATTTTTTGTGTTCATTGCTGGTCAGAGAACCTCCACACACCTGAGAATGTGCTACAGTAAGTGGTACCAAAGCCCATGTTGCATGGAGGGAGAACGAGATGCCAGAAGTTGAAAATCTTCAAAGGCTGAAAATTCAGCAAGATCCCTGTCAAGGTATTTCTCAAATCTCTTGGATTTTTTTGTTGTGTTTTGGTTTAGATCCAAATATGGGAAGCAACAATGAAGGTTGATTTTGAGAATTTTGATGGAAAAGAAAATTTTTTCATATGGAAAGTTTGGGTTGAAGATCTCCTGGTTCAAGTACATCTAGATCTGGCATTAGAGGAGAAGCCTAAAGGGATGTCGGATCGTCAATCGATATCTCTAGAGAAGAAGGCTTATTCTATAATTAGCAGATGTTTGGCGGATGCAGTGCTCTATTCGGTGTTAGAGAAGAGAACCTTAAAGGATTTGTGGCCGAAGTTGCTCACCATGTATATGGAAAAAAATATATGCAACAAGCTGATGTGGAAGAAAAGATTATACAACCTTTGGACCCAGGAATGTAGAGATGTCTTGTGTCACATCTAGAAATTCTATCAGGGGTGCAATGAGTTGCTGAACATCAAGATGAAGATGGAGGAGGAAGATAAGTCATTGCTATTGTTATGCTTGCTGCCCCCTTCCTATGATTCATTGATGATAATGTTGCTCTATGGCAAGAAGATCCTGAAGTATGAAGATATGGTCTTGGTGCTGTAGTCCAATGAACAGTGGAAGAAGTTTACCAATAAAGGTGCTCCCCAGGAGGGCTTGTCATGGGAGAGAGATCAGGAAGAGAAAAGAAAAGAAGTAAGTCAAGGGTATGATCAAAGTCCCAGAAGAGTAAGAAGAGAAAAGAAGCTAAGTGCTACAAGTACAACGAGATTGGGTACTTCAAATGTAATTGCCCATAGTGATAGACAAAGAAAGAAGACAAGGGAGGATCTGATGTGCCAAGTATGGTGGCTGATCAAAAGATAAAGGATGATCTCTTGGTTGTATCAGATGGTCACAGCCAATACATAAATGTTTGGATCCTAGATTCAACATGTTTGCATCACTATACCCTAAATTGGTCTTGATTCATGACATATACCAAAATTGATGAGGAGAGCATGACACTCAGAGATGATCATTCATGCAAAGTCACTAGTATTGGGAGCATTCAGATGAGAATATTTGATGGGATGGTGCGAACTCTTACCAATGTGAAGCACGTCCTAGAATTAAAGAAAAATTAGTATCACTAGGCTACCTGGAGTGGAGCGGTTGCAACTTTAGCAGTTATACCAGGAGTGGAGTTTTAAATATCTCCAATGGAGCCATGATGGTGATGAGAGGTAGAAGGATGGAGAATAGCTTCTATAGGTTAGAAGGATCTATGGTGACCAAAAAATTTGATGTAGCAGTAGTAGCACAGGGCCAGCAGGGGGCACATTGGTTGTGGCACTATCGCCAGGCCACATAAGAGAACATGGGATGAAGAAGCTGAGCAAGTATGATCTGATTCCAGATTTGGATGGAGGCATTTCAGAGGTATGTGAGCCATGCCAGATGAAAAAATAGAGGAGAGTGTAGTTTGCTAGCAATTCAGCTCACAGTGCAACCCCATTAGCACTAGTTCACACTGATGTGTGGGGACCAGCTCTGGTTTCAGCTAGAAATGGGGTGAGATACTTCTTGACCTTTATAGATAATTTTTCGAGGAAGGTATGGATCTACTTTATGAAGAAAAAAAAATAGAAGTCTTTATCAGATTCGAGGTATGAAAAGCCAAGATGGAGGAGACAGGTCAGAGCTTGAAGTGTCTGTGGTCAGACAATGGCGAAGAATAAACCAGCAAGGAGTGCTAAGTTTTTTATGAGGAGTGCAATATCAAAAGATATTTCTCAATAAGAGGAACTCCTCAGCAAAATGGGATGGCCGAAAGGATTAATAAAACTCTTCTGGAAAAGGCACGATGCATGAGGCTGCAAGCAGGGCTTCCTAAGGTATTCTAGGTTGATACAGTGGATGCAGCCTATTATCTAGTGAATCAGTCACCTCACATAAGGTTAGATAGTAGTATTCTAGAGGAAAAATAGTCTGGAAGGAGGATTGGGCTAAAGCCATCTAAGGATATTTGGGTGCACGGCATATATGTACATTGGTGCTGGTGAGCGGAATAAGTTAGACACCAGGTCATGGAAGATGGTATTCTTAGAATATCCCTAAGGAGTTAAGGGATACCAGCTATGGGATCCCTTGGAGAACAAAGTCATCATTAGTAGGTATCATCTTTGATAAAAATTTAGTTCTCCAAAGACAAGATGGCATGGAGGAGCAGCAAGAGCAGCAGGAGGTCCAGTGGGGTAGCACTGGACAACTAACATCCTATTCTATTTTGCCATTTGCAGGTGCATCAAGAGGACCTAGAATTCATGTAGAGCACTCCCCAAAGGTGTCTCCATAGGTATAGAGAGCTTGGATGGGTGAAAAAAGCTAGAAGGTTCAACAGGAACAACTAGGACCTAGGACAGGCATCAGGGTTGCACTGCACAAGCCCAAAAAGAACATTAGGCAACCAGAATGATATGGCTTTGAGGAGATGATGTCATATGCCCTAATGACAGCGAATGGGGACCCCTATACCGATGAGGAGGCTATGGAGATCTAGGATAGAGAGAGGTGGGTCCAAGCAATATTCGAGAAGATGCAGTCTCTCCACAAGAACGAGAAGTAGCGTTTGGTGCAGTTGCCACAAGGAAAGAAACCTATTAGTTGCAAGTAGGTTTACCAATGCAAGAAAGGGCCTTCAGAGTAGGGAGGTATTAGGTACAAGACAAGGTTAGTAGCCAAGGAATACTTCTAGGAGGAAGGCATCGACTTTAGTGAGATTTTCTCTCCCATTATCAGATATACTTTCATTAGGGTACTGCTGAGCATCATAGCAGCTCAGGACCTAGAACTGGAGTAGGTGGGTATCAAGATACTATTCCTCCATAGGCATCTAAAGGAGAGCATCTACATGGAGTAGCCACTTGGGTTTCAAGAGCCAAGAGCAGATGGAAAGGCATGTTTATTGCAGAAATCACTGTACGAGCTGAAGCAGTTGCCGAGGCAATAGTACAAGCAATTTGATTTCTATGTGAGGAGCATCGGCTTTCCAGGTGCAAGTTTGACTTTTGTATTTATGTTAAATCTTTGGAGGATGGGTCTAGAGTGTTCCTACTCTTATATGTGGATGACATGCTTATAACATACAAGAGTAGGAAGATTGTGCAGAAACTAAAGGCAGTCTTGTCTCGAAAGTTTGAGATGAAGGATTTGGGACCTGCAAGAAAGATCTTAGACATGAAAATCTTTAGAGATCGAGCCAAGAGGATGCTGCATTTATCTCAAGAAGGCCACATCAAGAAGGTTGATAAGTACCATAAATTCATCAATAAAAGTATTAATTTATAATTTAATTTATTTTTATTTTTAAAATTAATATTTTTATTTATCTATTTTAGAAAATATTATTACAAATGGAAATAGCTTATTTTTCTTATCAAAATAAAATAAATTTGGAGCATATTCGATTTAAAATGGATCCAATATAAATTTTCAAAAAAAAAAATAAAAAAAATAATCGATTGGTTCACCCGATCGGTTCACCCAAAATCGGTCGGTCCAGTCTAGCACCCGTTAACCCAGCCCATGCAAATTTGGTCTGCTCGCAAGACTAGGCCCAGCTAGTGCCAAAGCCCAGCTCCCTCTCCAAATGACATCACCATGATGTTAAGAAACCACGCGGTCCATAGTGGACCGGCAGTTGATGTAGTATGCGTGGACCCTTAAAGGGTCCACCAAAAATATCATGCAGTGTTCAGGGATAAAACGGTCATTCCAAGTGGCTTGGCAAAGTTTGATTGGGGATGATCTTCATGGCATCCGATTTACACGGTCCATAGCATAGTAATTGCACCATCGATCACTACTGGTTCAAATCCAATAGCCAGATCTCTCCTAAAATCTAATCTGATGGCTGACGAAAGTCCCTAATTTGATTTAAATGCTAGAATGCGATCCAACGGTCAGATCTTCTCCATCAGGCATGATCGAATGACCAGAAACCATTCCGACCGAATATGGGCTAATAAAAGGATTTTTTGAGCCTTTGGATTGCCATCTGATGATCAGAAGACCTAGCTCTATTCAATATGACCAACAGTCTTTTAATTCGATTTTCACTTGGATTTCTTTCATATATGTCGATCAACACTCTGCCTTAGTCCCATATTGCCTAACAGTAAAGAATCCTTCTCTCCAACACTTATTTAAACACCCCCAAGCCTCCAAAAACAACTGTCTTTGATTAAGAAAAAGCCATGGTACAGGATAGAAACTGAGCTTGGGATTGATGGTTGTTTCAAGAAAGACGATGCTGAGAGAAAAAGCTGATCTTCTACATCATCTCAACATCAATACTGATCCAAGATCATGATCATTTATTCTAGTTTTTATTTTTTTTCTATGTTATTTTTAATTTCATGTATTTAATTTTTAAACCTTTAAATTAATACAAAATTTTATTTTCATGCTTTTAAAATTCATGCTCTTTATTTTTAATTACTTTTTATTTTTTATTATAAGTTTATTTTTATTGTAAATTTTATTTTATTGCAAGTAGATGCTAAGATCTAGGTAGTAGATCTTAGGACCCAAAATTTATTTTCATATAATTTAAATTTTTATTATTTATTTTTATTATAATTTTAATTTTAATTTTTTAATTTTAATTTTATTTTTAAATTTTTTTTATAAAATTAAAGATTTTAAAATTAAAGCACTATCTTTTCTGTAGATTCGATCTGACTCACTATTTTTTATATATTTTTAATTATTTAAAAAAATTAAAATTAAATTAATAAACATGGTATCCCAATGACAACATCATCCTCTTATCAAATTTTTGGCACCATTGCTGAAAAAGGTATGGACGTTAAATTTTTAATTTTTTTAATTTTTCTAAATTAATTATAAATAATTTTTGATTTTTTTTGCTTACTAATTTTTTCTTGATTATTTTGGAGAAAAAAAAGAAAAAGAGCAAAAAAAAAAGAAAAAGAGAAGGAAGAAAGCTTTCAATCATGTTTGGTGAGATCAATCCTAACCTTAGATCTCTTTCTTATTATTATTATTATTTATTTTATTTTTAAATTATTTAAAAAAATCTACTTAAACCTAATTAAAAGCTTCATGACAATAGTAGAAATCCTAATTGCTTAGAGTATCCAACATATTAGTTTTATTTTTTTTTGGTGATCACTGGAGATAAGGTGAGCATCCCAACTTCAATTAATTTCATGTATCTAATTTAGTTGCATAGAATTTCTTGTCTGAAAGTGATTATGCATATTTATTTTTAAATCAATTTGAGGGCACAACCTATTAATCGAGATAAGATGAGAATTTCATCATCCTTTCTTGGTCCATAAACAATCAACTGGCATCCCTCATTGATCTAAGTCTTTAATTTAAAATTAATTAGACATCAATCCTAGGAACTCGAGCTCATTAAGATAAGAAACTCTAAAAGTTAGATCGGATTAGAGTTAGTCAGTTTGATTGGTATCTAAGGCATGTAGTTCAAGGAATACATCCCAAAGGAAGGTAGTTAATTAATTTCATTAGCTTACTTGGCCAAGATAATTATGTCTAAAGAAAGCAATGGGGGACTTCCATCGATCTTATACTTATTTGACTAATTGAGTGGCTAATCTTATACTTGGAGGGCTTGAAGGTGATCTTGGCACTTAGGAGCTATCTAGATCTAGAAAAACTCATAGTCAGGATTGATTGCCTAACTTAATTGCTAATTAAAATATTAAATCTAATTAAAACTAATTCTTCTATCTCTTCTTAGATCCAAGACTCCTTATGACTCTTCTTTAGAATCATCTTCTTTTTCTTCTCTTTTTTTCTTTAAAAAATAATAAAAATAATAAAAAATTAGAATAATAATAAATATATATATAAAGAAAAAAATTTTGAACCATATATTAGGATTGTTTTAGTACATGCATGATAGGAGATCACTTTTTCTGATCTAGTTAAATTTAATTCTAAAATTGAATGGCTAATCTATATTAAACTTGATAATCAAATGGCTGAAAATTCTAGAGAACCACCTAGGTAGTTGAAGAAATATTTTATTCTTTCCATCTATAACCCATCGATTTGTATCTATATATCTGATAGTTCTGCAACCCACTATGAGATCAAGTTGACCATAATCTAGATGCTCTCATCTTTCTATAGGAATATCAATGAAGATCCTTACAGATATTTGGATGAATTTTTAGAAATCTACGCTATGGTAAAGATCTAAAATTTAGCTGATGATGCCCTTAGACTAATTTTATTTTTTTTCTCACTAAAAGACAAAGTCAAGGACTTGCTTGGCACGATAGGAAGATTAATTAAAACTTGGACTGAATTGCAACAAGAATTTTTTATGAAATTTTATCCCATAGGTCAAACCATCACCATAAGGCGAGCCATCATTGGATTTGCACAACTTTCAGGAGAACAAATTCATGAGTTATGGGAGAGACTTATGAAATTTCTTAGAAAATACCCATACCATGGTCTATTTAAGTGGCAAATAGTTCAAACTTTTCATAAAGATTTAGGAGATCAATATAGACAAATAGTAGATACATCATGTGGAGGTGCATTCATGAGCAAAAGCAAGGATGAAGCTTATACCCTATTTGAAATTATGAGTGAGAACTCAATCAACAATACTTTATTATCTTTCTATCAAAAGTAGGCAAGGATCCATGAATTTAAATATCCAGAATCTAGTTGTAAGGCTAACTTGAACTTGCTAAATAAAGTAAACTTTCTTGTTTAGAAATTAGATTAATTCCTAACCCTAGGTCAACAATCTCCTGTATAATTTACATCATCCTCTAATTATCAGAAGATTTATTCTATCTGTGCTAGCCCAACCCATCATATGAGTGCATGTCCCATGGCTGTATAATTTTTACTTTTTATCCAAGAATAAGTCCAAGCTGTACAAGGCTACTCCAAGCCAATTAATAACCTATTTTTAAATTCAAATAATCCTGATTGGAAGAATCACTCTAATTTTTCTTGGATATCTCAATAGACTTAGGCTCAGACCCAAATTTTACCTACGTAGAACTATCAACATAGGCTCCAATACCAAAATTATGCCTATTATAGAGATCAATCTATCAATCTATCCAACCATCATATTATAATCAGCCATCATATCCACCTGCTCAATCAACCAATCTAGTCGATGATAAATTTAATCAACTATAACAATTAATTCTTACTTAATAATAATCTATCGTCAGGCTAAAAACTCAAATAGGATAATTAGCTGAGTCTATCATGAGGAGAGAACTAGGTCAATTATCAAACTAATCGATTCTTATAAACATCCCATCTAATATCTATCAACCATCTAGATTCAGTCATCAATTCAATATTCCACCTAAGAATTTCTAATTTGAGAATGCCAAAGTAATTTTTAAACTTAAAAGTGGTAGGATTCTTTAGGACTCATACCATGATCAGGTGAGAGAGACTAGAACTGATACTAGCCAAAATAAAAATTTAGAAGAAGAGATTAGTATTGAGACTAACCATATAGAAGAACTTGAGCCTAAAACTAATACTGATGCTGGCTCCAATCTAAGTAAGATAGACAAAGAAAAAAGGAGAATAGATGATTTACCTAAGATCTATAAACCTAAAGTCCTATTCTCTTCAGCTTTAGAAGTAGATTCTTTCTATATAAAGCAAGCGGCACATAACAAAGACCCAATGGAGTTATTTAAGCAAGCTCATATTAATTTATCTCTAGAACTTAAGTCATCTTTAGATATCCTTTCAGTATCCATTGCATCAAACTTAACTTCTAACTCAAAAACTCAATATATGAGTATTTTAGAAGAATAAATAGAAAAAATTCTTGACAAATAAGAATCTAAGAATGGGGTCATGAACTATGTTTCCAAAATTAATAATGAATTTATCAATAAAGAGATTACAAACTATCTTCCTGAGATTGGCAATCCAAAATCATTGAAATTTGTTAATCTAGTATTTAACATAGGATAGGTAAGCTGTATTGTATCTGGCTGAAGATGGTAAACTTAGTGCTTATTGAGAGGCAATCCAATATTTTTTTTATATCTATTTTATCTTTTTAACTTATTTTTTTTTTAGCCCTATGTTGAATAAGTTAGAGGGAGAGTTCAAATTTTCAAGATTCATGCTGGATCAAAAACATATTGAGTTAGGTATATTCTTTTTTATTTTTTATTACATCATTTATTTTTACTTCTTTATTGAGGATAATGTCGATTAAGTTGGAAGGAGAATAATAAAATTTTTTAAAATTTTTAAAGTCCTTAAAGAAGTTAGTATTTAGCATTTAAACATCCAATTATGCTTAAAAATTAAGTTGAACTAAGCATTTTTTTTAAACAAAGTGATGTATAAATTGGAGAATTTATGAGATATTGAGGAATCAAGTACTAAAATAACCCAATAAAGAGTTAACTCAAGAATATAAATAATTTTTTTTGAGCATTTCTAATTTTTTCTACCAGCATCAAAGAAAAGTTTATTTTTTAGGAGCTTGTATAGGATAACTATATATTTTTCATAAAAAAATTAAATAAAATAGTTTTTAAGCACTTCTTACTGAGTAATCGGATCTTTTTGTCTAAGCAAGCATGGAGTTTCACGTCAAAAGATAGAAAGGATAGAGAAGCTTATTGTAAGCTAGTCTTAACTCATAGCCTATTTGATTCGAGTTAGTAAGATCAAGGGATATTTTATACCTAGTATCCTAAAGCCAATTAGTTTGGAAGTCATTGACCTAAGACTTGCTACATGGATCAAATAAAAATCTTATGGGGTTAAGATACTAAATAATGGTATAATGTTTAAGAAAAAAACATATTATTTTTTCATCGAGTAATCAGATCCTATTGCCTAAGTAAGCAATGATATTCACATAATAAAGTGGGCAATATAAATAAAAAAATTATCAATAAATGAAGGATAGAAGTAGCAATGCACTTGTGCATATGAAAGTTTAGATCATTTAGAGATAAAGATAGGTCAATTTAGAAAAAAGTTCGAAAAAGTTGAATGTTCTTTACTTAATTTTTATATTGATAAGTATTAATACTTCAATGACAAACCTCACTTATGCTTTACTGAATATCAATGGTCATTTTAAAAATTGCTCGATAAAATTTGAAACTCTAAAGCTTAAAAGATATCTAAGTTAAATTTTTTCTTTACTCGAGGACGAGCAAAGCTTAAGTTGGAAGGTGTGATAAGTACCATGAATTCACTAATAAAAGCATTAATTTATAATTTAATTTATTTTTAATTTTAAAAATTTATATTTTTATTTATCTATTTCAAGAAATATTACCATAAATAGAAAGAGCTCATTTTTTTGATCAAAATGAAGCAAATTTAGAGTGAATTTGATTTAAAATAGATCCAATATGAATTTTTTTTAAAAAAAGAAAAAATAAAAAAATTAATCGATCGGTTCGCTCGATCGGTTCACCCAAAATCGATCGGTCCAATCCAGCGCCCGTTGACCCAGCCCATGCAAACCTGGTCCACTCGCATGACCAGGACCAACTGGCGCCAAAGCCCAGCTCCCTCCCTAAATGATGTCACCATGATGTCAACAAATTGCATGGTCCATGATGGACCGACGGCTAATGCAATACGCATGGACCCTTAAAGGGTCCATCAAAAATATCACAAGGCATTCAGGGGTAAAACGATCATTCCAAATGTCGTGGCAAGGTCTGATTGGGCACGATCTTCATGGCATCTAGTTTACATGGTCTACAACATAGTAATTGCACCATTGGATGATCTAGGTCACTATCGATTCAGATCCAATGGCCAAAACTCTCCTAAAACCTAATCTGATGGCTGATGAAAGTTCTTGGTTTGATTTAAATGCCCAAAATGTGATCCAATACTTAGATCTTCTCCATCAGGCATGATCGAACGACTAGAAGCCATCCAGACTGAATTTGGGCTAATAAAAAGGATTTTTTGGTATTTTTTAAGCTTTTGGATTGCCATCTGATGGCCATCTGACAGTCATAAGTCCCAGACTCTATTCAATACAACTAGCAATCTTTTAATTCGATTTTCACTTGGATTTCTTTCACATATGCCGATCAACACTCTACCTTAGTCCCATATTGTCGGACAGTAAAGAATCCTCCTCTCCAACACCTATTTAAGCACCCTCAGATCTTCAGAAATAACTATCTTCGATCAAGAAAAAGCTGTGGTATAGGGTAGAGGCTGAGCTTGGAATTGATGGTTGCTTTGAGGTAGATGGTGCCAAGAAGAAAAGCTGATTTTCTACACCATCTCAACACCAACGTCGATCCGAGATCAAGATCATTTGTTCTAATTTTTATTTTCTTTCCATATTATTTTTAATTTTATGTATTTAATTTTGAACCTTTAAATTAATACAAAATTTTATTTTCATGCTTTTTAAATTCATGCTCTTTATTTTTAATTACTTTTTACTTTTTATTATAAATTTATTTTTATTACAAGTAGATGCTAAGATCTAGGTAGTAGATCTTAGTACCCAAAATTTATTTTCATATAGTTTAAATTTTTATTATTTATTTTTATTATAATTATAATTTTTATTTTTTGACTTTAATTTTATTTTTTAAATTTTTTATAAAATCAAAGATTTGAAAACTAAAGCATTGCCTTTTCTATGAATTTGACCAAACTCACTACTTTCTATGTATTTTTAATTATTTAAAAAAGTCAGAATTAAATTGATAAATATGGCATCCTAATGACAATATCTTGCTCTTATCAAAGGTCTTAGAGAGGTTCGAGATGAAGAAGGCAAAATTGGTGGAGCTACCACTTGTCGGGCATTTCAGACTCTCGAAGATGGTGTCACCACAGACTGAGATGGAGGCTCAGAAGTTGGAGAGAGTATTGTATGCCTCTAGTGTGAGAATCCTGATGTATGCCATAGTGTGTGGTAGGCTGGATATTGCCCATGTAGTGAGCTAGGTCAGTAGGTTCATGGTGTAGCCTGATAGGAAGCACTGGCGAGCACTAAAGGAGATCTTTAGGTACTTGGTTGGCACTGTTGGAGTCAACATCTGTTATGGATAGTGAGGAGGTGCTAAGAGGCTCTCCAACATGTTCAAAAAGGCTCGGGGGTTGATAAAAGGATTCGTAGATATGGATTTCGGTGGAGACATGGACACCCGATGGTTGACGATAAGTTTTATATTTAGCCTATTTGAAGGTTCCATTTTATGGAGATCGTACTTGTAGCCCATCATGACTTTAGCCACCATTGAGGTGGAGTACATTGGCATCATGAAGGTAGCAAAAAATGCCTTATGGCTGAAAGGTTTGGCATTGGCGATGGGCCTCACACGAGAGGCTATCAAGGTGTACTACAACAATCAGAGCATACTATTACTTGTACAAAACTCTATCTAGCATGCAAGGATGAAGCACATCGACATCAAATACCATCAGATCAGAGAGCTTGTGAAAGAAAATAAGGTAGAGCTAGTAAAGATCCATACCAAGGAGAATCCAACAGATGCACTGACGAAGGTACTTTCATGGGATAGCTTTCGAAAAAGTATAATACTGATGTACTTGATGGATAGAACATAGTTGGCTGAGGTCTTAGGGCACCAAGGTGTAGATTGTTGTGCCTTATATGATGCTCCCAAGGCTCAGGAGACCAAGGCTGATGTCAAGGTCCAAAGTCCATAAGGTGGTCTTGGAGTTTCCAGGGCTACTTTGGGCCCTAAGGCGAAAGGCTCTTAGCCTTTTGGGTCTTGAGGTTCAAAAAATTTGAGCTTCAAGGGGCTAACTTATATTGGGCTTGCTTTGAGTCTTAGGTAGGTGATATTTTCTCAAATCATGGGTGTACATGGATTTGGATTAAGTCAATCTCACATCAAGTTGGCTAGGAGAGTTTTATGATTGGGTCATATTGATCTTATAAAAAATACTTATTATATTTAGGGTTTGGTAACCCACCAAAGGAATAAAAATCACTTTCTCCCTGATATTCTCTCTCTTTCCCTCTTTGGTAGGTGTCCTTTAGGGTGGAGAATCTATTATTGCTGTCCAAGAAGCAAGGAAGAAGGTTAAATCCTTGCTACATAAGGATTCCTAGTCCCACTGGGAATCCTGGCCACCTAGCCTTTATTGCCTCTGATCTATGTTGCCGCCATCCCAACCTCTTGGTGCTGATTCCAGGAGTTCATCAGAGGTCCAGCAAGCGGTGTTTCAAGTTTGAAGCCAAGGAGAGAAGGTTTGGGGCATTGGAAGGAAGATTAAAGCCTTCAACAGAATCCAATAGCAATACATCTTCTTCTCCAATATATTTTCTACCTCTTCCAATAAGATTTCTTGTATTTATTGCTGGTAGAAGAACCTCCACGCACCTAGGAATGTGGCACAACATATATATTTAGCCCTTTATGAGACAAAGGAAATAGAATTTTGAGAGCTTTAGGCATGAGAAGTCTGAGAGATTTCTCTAGGGTGTGAGGCTTTTGGGATGGGCTCCTAGGCATGTGAGATTCAGAGAAAACCATTCCTCTATTGGAGAGTTTGCTAGGATGTTGTAAGAGCCATAAGAGAAGGCTATCCTCTTGTGAATCAATTCCTTCTTCTTCTTTTCTTATTTAGCCATTAAAGATTGTCTTCATAAGGGGCTAGCACTTTGAAAGCTGACAGATCGAGCTTCGCATGGATATCCATATAGGCCGTTCATGTCCATGGATGAAGCAATGATCAAATCTATGAAGTTTTTGAAACTATGACCTATGCTTTACTTTCAGGTATGAGATCAATGTTATTATTTATGTTTCATATTTTATGTACATGATATTGTATCATAGATCCAGTAGTTGGGTATTTGTAGATTAGGTCTAATATATATTTAGACTAAAAGATTTAATCTAATATCTTTTGCTGCGCATGTTTTTAAAAAAAATTTGAAAATCATGCATGAAACCCTTACGATTCTCCAACAGGTGGTACTCAACATAAGTCCACTATATTATTTCATGTTTCCAGCCTAAAAATATAAATATGAAACCAAATTCAAAATTTCTCTCAAAGTTTGAAATTTATTTCAGCAAAGTAAATAAATGATCAACAAAGAGCTTGATGGCAATCAAAATTCTTCCTACAATATGTAAAATAGTGCTTTTTACAATATTAATATGAAGCCAAAACCAAATGCGCACTCTCCCTCTCTTAACTTTAGGTTTATTCAACTAGTATTTAGCATATCCATAGTACATGCATTTCAAGAGATGGGATAGGAGGGGATGTCAATGGTCTAGGGGTGTGTGTGTGTGTGTGTAATCCATTGAATAGAAACAACCTTCTGATCAGTCTAATGTCCGAAACCTCCTATATTTGATCTCCTTTCCTTCCAAGATGTTTGAATGATTTGCTCGATGTAGAGTGGAGGTGTAGCAGTCAGTAAAAGTTAGGATGGAAAGTTGGGTGCAAGGCCCTTTTTGAGGATGTTAAGATCCCTCAATACTGCTTGCCCAAGATGAAGAAACTCTTAGAAAGGTTGGATTACAACTTCAAACAATCTTATGATTGAGCTAAATTATTCCAAAGAATATGAAATCCACCCTAGAGATGAGCTATCCTACCTAATGGTTATGTTGCCCACACCAGAGGTATCGACTTTGGGAGGGCTCCAACCTTACTCTCAATGTGGTCATGAGATTGTCTTCCAATTCTGAAACAAAAAATCCTTTGCTTCCTTTCCAAGGGAATTATAACTTGAGGGCACTCCTCTAGTGGGTTTGAGCAAGAAGATTCTCCTTCACCCTGACCTAAAATGGCAATGCAAGGTAAGGAATGTAAAGAACTGGGGATACAAAAGCCGAAAGTCTCAAAGCTTAAGTCACCTGGTCAGTGGTAGCATGGATACCAACTAAGCAGCCTTAATAAGCAGTAGAATCCTGTGCAACTATGAAGAGCTCACTACTTGTGGAAGTGGAAAAAATAGCACTAGCAATAAAGCATCAAAGTAGTGTGATTGAGCTTGTTCAAAAGTGGTATCCATCTGAATGAGATTGATTGCACTATGGGATAGAAAACGAAAATAGATGAGACTGATGCAACCTAGGGTGATAGGGATAGATAAAATGAATGCTCAGAGCAAGGTCAAGCAAGAGATGGTTGAGCATTTAGAGGTGCAAGGACAACAAATAAGAAGTTAGGTAAGGAAGGTAAAACAATAGGGCTAGGGCTCCGGTTATCATTTTTGGGACAAAGAATCCCCATTATAGATGGTTGTACCTTGAAAACCAAAACCTAAAAAGCTCGTAGTCAGTAAAACCTACTAAGTCAGGGAAAGATGTAAGTAACAAAAAGAGCAGGCCAAGCTATAAAGAAAGAATAATAATGTTGGGTCTTCATTTTTGAGCTATTCACTAAATAAATAGAAAGGAAAGATATTTGGTCCATCGATTGAGTATGGAATAGGAAAAAATATTAGTTATGCAATATGAGCATTTCTTTCTTCACACACCATAACATAAATAAGAAAAGAAACTTGCTTGGTGCATGAGAGAGCAGCAGATAAATTCTATTCAAAATTTTGGAAGGCAACAAGGATGAGAAAGAGGCCTTTCCCTTGACCATTTCAATGTTGTCGAGCTGAAATTGGTGCCAAAAGACAATCTTATTTGGCCTTGTACACGATAGTGTGCGTGCGTGCGTGTGTGTGTTCATGTGTGTGTGTGTGTGTGTGATTTTTCTTGATTTTTGGTTGAATCTAAGAGGGGAGTGGAAGCATGGTGGGCCATCAAGAAGCTTGGATGCGATTGTTTGGAAAAGATAAATTAAAAATAATAGAAAACATGGTGGTGAAACTTTAGAGACATAATTTATAAGTTGAAAAATAATAAAATATTAAAGTTGCAATCATAATGGAATTAAAATGAGAGAGTTATCATTATAATATTAAAATCAAATAAATAATAAAATAATAATATACTTTGGTGATGCAATAAAAGATACAAAACTTGCAACCCAGCCATCCACTCCATGATAGACCTCATGAAGCCCTACAAGTCTCCAACATGGTCCTTGAGGGGATCATCAATAAACCCAAAGTTATCAAAGGGGACCCCATAGATCTACAAGACAACAAACAAGACTAGAGAGCTTGCTGGATTGGCTCTGGCTGGGCCTTCCAATGGTTAAGTTAGATACGATACCTTGGTGAGGATAGAGAGCCTAGTAATGTTGATATTAGGATGCTTCGGTCCTTGAGGGATTACCTTTCATGGAAGGTCTCTAGGTTGATTTGTAGCTAGGATCCTGAATCTTCCACAAATCATATCCTATTGTGCTGTAACAACTTGCTTATAGCTTAATTATCCAAGGACGTACTATAACCACTTGGCATGTGATAGAATTGTTGGGACCTTGAGCACATCTAGGGAAAGGGGTTGAGTTGCCTTTGTCGTGAGAAGGTTCTGCTTTGTTCAAGTTGATAGTTGAGCTAATGAATTATAGGGTTGAGTTGAGAGACTTCAACTCTGAAGATCCACTACTTTTGGTCTGCTCGTCCTAGCTTTCAGGTTAACTAGGAGTCAAATTATTAAGGCAAGATATTTTTGGAAAAAAGGGCCACATAATTTATTCAATGCTTGTAAATTTACAGCACACAGGACCAATATTATTGAAGAAAATGATTTACAAAAATGGTATGCATTTATATTGTAAAGAAAATATTTTGAATTATTGCACAATATGAAAAATCTCTTAGTTGGCTTTATTCTCTATGATTCTTAGGTTGCATGATATTGTCGATAAGAAAATATTTTGAATTATTGCACAATATGCAAGATTCTCCTAATTAATATAATTCTTTATGATTCTTGGGTTGTATAATTCTTGGTAATGGAGAAATATTTTGAATTGTTGCACTATGTACAAGAGTCTCCTAATCAACATGATACTCTATGATTCTTGTAATATGCCCCCATAAGATAGGGGATCTATTGGAGACACCTATCTTGGAATGAAGAAAGGTGAATTGTTGCCGTGATAGAGGTTTAGTTAGTACATTTGTAAATTGGTCTCAAGTAGATATATGAGAGATTTAAAAAAAAAATCTTTGGAAACTTCGTCCCACACAAAGTGAATCTATAGCAATATGTTTCATCTTGGAGTGAAATATGGAATTAGCACATACGTATGTGGCACCAATATTATCACAGCAAATTATCAAGGAAGTGGAAATAAAGATACCCAATTCATGTAGAGGTGACTAGACCCAAACTAATCCCGAGGTTGTAATAGCAACAACTCGATCATAATATAGGCCATAGTGGATGTGCGATCATCTTTATCATCTACCAAATTAGCATCGGAGTAGGCATAAAAAGAGGGAGAAAAATATTGCCTAAGCTATAAGCTATGATAAATGGTTTTCTTGAGATATCGATGTATACATTTGATGGTACTCCAATGAGTTTCCTAGGGATGATGCATGAATTGAGATAATTTATTGATTGCAAGTGTGTTATTAGGCCAAGTGAGAGATAGATATTGAAGAGCACTAACAACTCATCTATATTCGATAGCTTCAATTTGAGAAGAACCATCATGAAGACTAAGAGATCACATAACAACCCACAATACTTTATTAACATGATCCCATAATATTTTCCTTTGTTAGTATTATTATGTATCATTTTTTTTTGTTAGCATGATTCTATATCAACCAATATTATTTTCCTTATATGAAGTGTATGTTGGAGGTGAAGTGGAGATGCTCTATTCTCTATGTTGAGAAAGAGCCAAAATAAAATTGAAAACAAAGAAAATGAGGAGGCATTTCCTTTTTGAAAGGATGATTGAAAATGCACTATCTTTATTTAATTCCAATAGGGCCATATATAGCCTTTACATAAGGTGATGTAGCTATATTGATCCCTTAAACTTCTCAACTACACAAGAGATAAGGCTAAACTACTTTGACACATAAGCTTAACAAACTAAGAGATAAAGATGATTTGAATCAAACTAAGAGAAAATGATTTGAGTTATAACAAACTAAGAGATAAAAATGATTTGCTCATTCAACTTTAAAACACATTCTCGACACTCCCCCTTGATCGAAAGTTGCACACTCCTAACAATAATCAGAAGTAGTTGTACTTGTCTCGACAAAGTGATTTAATAAGAATGTTTGTTGCTTATGTTGCAAAACTTGAATTCCACCATTTTTGTAGCTGCCAAATCTTGAATGAAGTGATGACAAATGTCAATATGCTTTGTGCTTCTATGATAAATAGGATTTTTCATCATTGCTATTATAGCTTTGTTATCACAAAAAAATTTTCGTAGCTCCATCTTGCTTTTGGCCAAAGTCTTCAAGTAATCTTCTTAACCACAATGCTTCACATGCCAAAGATGCTGTAGCTATAGATTCTACTTTAGTTGATGATAATGCTATTGTTGCTTGCTTTTTCAAACTCCCACCAAAACCAAGATTTAAAATACTTCATGAAGTACCTTTTCTATCATCCAATGAATCTGCCCAATCATCATTAGCAAACTAAATAATTTAAAGTTAGTCACATAAAAATACCATATCCCATAATCCAAAGTTCCAGCAATGTAAACCAAGATCCTTTTTGCTACACCAAAATGATGTTTCGTGGGAGCAACATAAATCTCAAAACAACACAAACAAAGTATGTAATATCCAGTCTTGTGTTGTAAACCTTATAATTGATTTTGATGATGTCAAAAGTGTTTGAGTATGAATAATTATTACTGATTATGTTTTGAGAGTGCTTGTAGAATTCTCAATATGCTAAGTTGCATTAAAAAAAAATCCTCTAAAAAAAATTCATGTTTCCAAATTAAGGATCTATGGTTGGAAGCAAAGAAATTAAGTTTACAACAAAAAAGTTTACTCTAGAAGTACCTGTCAATAAGCCTACATATGCACAAATTAAGTTTGAGAAGGAAAGTCTAGCCTAAAACAAGATTGATCAAAAGAAGCTATCTAAAACTCTATTTTTGACATGCTTGGCATGCCTCTAAGTTGATCCAGCATGAAGCTCAGTCGACTTAGTCTCAATTTGAAGGAGAGATAGGAACTATTGAAATTCAAAACAAGTCTCTTAGCCAATCAAAATAGAGGCTTAGCCGACTTAAGCTTTTGGATAGCCAACCATATCTCAGACTCAGAGTGAAGACAGAAAGATGAAGATTCAAAGTATTTTTAGTGATCAACATAGTCAAGCAAGACTATAATATTATGAATAATCGGCAGCTCTAATACTAATTGTTATGCCAACAGCTACTCGGAACCATAGCCATGGATCAATCTCTTGTGTAAAACTTGGGTGTTAATCTAACAAACCGAAGAAGATCAAAAAAACAAAAAAAAAGAGAGAGAAAGGACAACACCTAAGGTTTTAGCAATAGAACCAAAGAGAAGAGATAAGAGAGAAGAGAGGAAGAAAAGCTATATTGTATTCTACACTTATAAAAGTCACAATACCTAAAGGAAATAGATCTAGGATTTAAGGATTAGCTTTTGAAACTTTCTTAAAAGTGCAGTGGAAGAGATGAATTAATCACATTAATTCATGAATAAAATAACATAAAATCCTAGATCTAGTATCCTATTACATGATTAAAGCATGCTATTAAATAAAAAATTAAAATATTAAAAAACTACATGTTGATCATATCAATAGTAGATTATACTAGATCAGATCTAGACATATAAGTAAGAGATCAGATCTTTATTACCTTTGTAAGTTAGACTTTCTAACTAATGATCTAGGGTTGAGGTTGATGCTTGGAGCCACACATGCATCCGACCTCTATAGGATGTCCACACGAGCCCTCGATCATTGATCAGAAATTCAATGGCTGAAAATCAGCACAGTATGCTAGTACTGTGCTGATCTTTCTTCAACGATTGATCTAGATTTTTCTTCTTCGATTCTTAGATTTTCTAACAAGTAGAAGAAAGGAGGAAGACTTTGTGTATCAGAGACACTCTCAAAACCCATAAAAAGTGGGGGAAGAGATGTAGAAAAAATTCTTAAAGAAGACCCTTCTTCTTCCTTATTTCTCTCTCCAAGATACAAGATAATGTGTCTCTACAAAATTCCATGCCCTAGCTCTTTCTCTCCCAGATTTTCCCACTCCTCAAAAGCCTTCTCTCAGATCTAGAATCACTCAAAAAAATAGGGCCAAAGACCCTTTAAATGGAAAGTTAGGATAAAGTCCTTGTTTAGGTCAAATACCTAGTTAGGACTTATCCAAATAAGGCAATATATGGGGCGCCCACTCCTCCTTTTCTTCTACCATGAACCACCAGCAAATGGTGCACAAAACCTCCTCTATTTTCATTAAAAATCTCACAAAAAAATTAGGGATGTGGGTGGCACAAGGCAAGGAGGTATTTTTCTTTCTTAAAATTCTATCTCATAGAATTTGAATCAAAACAAACTCCTTTGTTTGACTTGGTCCACAACCAACTTCCATGTAAGAAAGAAAGAAAGAGATGGGGCATGTGTGAACTCACTTTAGCATGAAGTATCTCATGCAAAAAGAAATAAGGGGCATGGGGAGGGGTGTGACAATCCAAGTGGCGCAAGGAGAGAAGTCCTAGTCTCACTAGGACTTCTATTTTGACTTGGTCAAAGTGATCTATGAACCAAATTAAATCAAAATAAATCTAACTCAATTAGAATAGGTTTTAGTCCAACTAATAACCTAATTAAATTAAATTAAATCTAATTTAATTTCAATTTAATTTCTAATAAAATTAGAGATTGGGTTGATACAAGTCCTAATTGAACTAGGACTCATTCTTTCTTATAATTGGCTTATCCAATAAACCAATTAGACTTGATCTAATCAAGCCCAAACCAAATCTAATTAAATTATATTTAATTAAATTTAATCTCATCTCTCTAGCTTAATCAAATTAAGCTAATTAGCAATTTAATTGCTAATCGATCCTCCTATAATACTTGCACTAGGTCAAACATCAATCGTATTAATTTTTTGATCTAATAACAATTCTTAATCAACGATCAACCATCTGATTAGATCAAAAACTCTTATGTATATGATCTCATAGATTTGAATCTAAGTCGGTAGTATAGAAATAAATTTTTATACTAATCAAAGTGACCATCTAGCAATGATATCCGATGATCAGATAGGTCGAATGTGCAGAACAACATTCTTAGAACTCGTATGGATATAGTTTTCATATAATTCATCTCTTTGACCAAAATGTTCGTAGGACACCTCAGAGTTTAACTATCAATCATGATTAGGTCATCCATATTTTATTTTAAAATATCAAATCCATCTCATGAATTATCCTGACCAAGGTTTTGCTATATTGAAATATAGTGATGCATTTTTCTCTAACTCTTGGAGTGGTCAATCCCATCTTGATCACTCCCCAACTTCACAAGTACTTGACTGTGGCTAAAAACCTTCCATTACTGAATTAAAAATTTTGTTAGTCTAATACCAAAGCATAGTGAGTTGCTTGCAAGCCACTGTGGTGATCTCAATTCCAAGGATACTTGCACCAATATCTCATTAGAGCAATTCTTGATAGTAGAATGCTCTACAGTTAGTCATGTTCAGTGATGATGTACCCTTACATCTCACTTGTATACCATACCAGTATCTCCATACTTCTTGATTAAGAGGACAACCAACCTATATGGCATACAATGATCTATGCTCGATAAATACTGTCGTCTTAATTAACAACGTATCATTTGATCGTGAATAATTTAAGGACTAATCGATAAATTTTTTCTTTATCAAAACTAAATAATCTCGAGAACATCATCATAATAATGGAGTTCATTAGAAGATGTAGACTTTATGATGAAAATATAAAAATAAATATTTTATTTATTAATAAATTAATTATAATTATAAGATAGCTCAGCCATCAATAGGCTGATGATTGGCTTTAGAATATATTTTTCAATAACTTTTACTTATCCTAAAGCCACTCGGTACAATATCTAATATCCATCTTCGACTTGTGGTTGTTGAACTTCTTTATCGCTAGGGTTTTAATGAAGGGGTTGGCCAGATTCTTCTTTCCATCGATCTTCTAAAAGTCAATATTACCTCGATCCATAATCTCCCAGATCAGGTGGTAGTGGCGTAGTATGTGCTTCTTTCATTGGTGTGCTTTTGGTTCCTTCGCCTGAGCAATGGCACCGGTGCTGTCACAGTAAAGCAGGATCGGACCATCAAGAAAGGGTACTACACTAAGCTTGGTGATGAATTTCCTTAGCCACATAGTTTTTTTTACAGTATCTGATGCTGTGATGTACTCTACTTCACAAATAAAGTCTGCCATAGTATACTGCTTGAAACTCTTTCAGCATATGGCTCCATCATTTAGGATAAAGATATAACCTGACATGCTTCTGCTGTCATCATGGTCAGATTGAAAGCTGAAGTTAGTAAACCCCATAATTTTTAGATCTGATTCACCATAAACTAACCATTGATCCTTAGTATTTTTCAAATACTTATAGATGGCTTACCCCACCTTTCAATGATTTTCTTCTGAATTAGATTGGTATCTACTTACTACTCCTAGTGAGCATGCTATATCTGATCTTGTACATGTCATGATATACATAATAGATCCCACTGTCGAAGTATATAAGACTCTACTCATATGCTCTCTCTCTTTAGGAGTTGTCGAATAATCCTTCTTAGAGAGAAAAATTCCATGACCTATCAGAAGATAGCTCTTTTTGAAATTCTTCATACTGAACATCTTTAGCATAGTTTCTATGTACGTGGATTAGGATAACCCAACCATCTTCTTAGATTTATTCCTATAGATCTTCATTCCTAGAATATAGGATGCTTCATCCAAGTCCTGCATGGAGAACTGAGATGACAATCAAATTTTTATTCCTTATAGTGTGGGGATGTCATTCCCAATTAAGAGAATATCATCCACATACGAGATAAGGAATACCACTACTGGACCATTTATCCATTTATAAATGTAGGGCTCTTCTCCATTCTTAATGAAGCAATACATTTTGATCATCTTATCAAATGCATGTTTCAACTTTGAGATGCTTGCTTCAATTTATAAATGGATCTCTGAAGCTTGCATATCTTGAACTCATCTATGGATGTGAACCCTTCAGATTGTATCATATACACCTCTTCGGTTAGCTCTCCATTCAAGAAAGCTATCTTCACATCCATATATCAGATCTCATAATCCAGATGGGTAGCTATCATAAGCATTATCCAAATGGATTAGAGCATTGTCACTAAAAAGAATATCTCATCATAGTCAATACCATGATGTTGACAATATCCCTTGGCAACCAGATGAATTTTTTAGGTCTCCATCTTCCCATCTATGCCTTTTTTCTCTTGAAGACTCATTTACACCTAATGGGTTTAATCCTTTTGGGTGGATCAATCAATGTCCGCACATCATTGACCTTCATGGATTCCATCTTAAATTTTATGGCCTCAAGCCATTACTCAGAATTAGGTCTCGACATTGCATCCATATAGATGATCGGATCCTCATCATTTTCATTGAGTTCGATGGGATCACTATCTCGGACCAAAAAACCATAGTATCAATCCGACTGATGTGGTACTCTATTGGATTGCCTTAATAGTGCAGGTACATTGGGCTCTAAATTTAATTTAATCAAATTTGATTCAGGTTCAGCTTCTGGTGTCAGTCTTTCTATTTGTTGAACTTCATCAAGTTCAATCTTAGAGGCAACAGTTCCTTCACCAAGAAACTTTTTTTTTCAAAAAGATATCTTAAGATTGACGAACACTTTTTATTCATCAGCACGGTAGAAAAAATATCCTTTAGTTTCTTTGGGATATCCTATGAATGTGCACTTGTCAAACCTAGGTCTAAGTTTATTTATGATTAATCATTTGACATAAATCGGGCATCCCCAGATCCTAAGGTGTGAAAGTGCTAGCTTACGCCTTGTCCATATCTCATATGGAGTTTTAACTACAGACTTACTTGGAATCCAATTTAGAAGATAGCAAGCCGATTCGAGTGCATATCTCCTGATTGATATTGGCAAGTTGGCAAAATCTATCATGGATTGGATCATATCTAACAGAGTTTGATTCCTTCTTTCAGACACACCATTATACTGTGGTGTTCCTGAAAGAGTCCACTGAGAGAGAATCTCATTCTCTCCTAGATATGTAAGAAACTCATTAGAAAGATATTCTCCTTCTTGGTCAAATCGAAGAGTTTTAATATTCTTTCCAGTTTATTTTTCTACTTCACTTCAAAATCATTTGAACATTTCAAATGAATTCGACTTATGTTTCATCAGATATACATATCCATACCTGGACATATCATCTATGAAAGTGATGAAGTAAAGATATCTACTTCTAGTACTAGTACTCATGAGTCCACATATATCAGTATGTACTTGACTTAAGAGCTCAGTGTCTCTCTCACCTTTTCTAGTAAAAGATGATTTGGTTATTTTTTCAAGTAGACAAGACTCATAGATTAGAAGTGATTCACAATCATTGACTTCAAGGATACCCTCTCCGACCAGTTTATCTTGTTCTTGTTAATGTGACCTGCCTCATAGCGCCATAAAGTAAGATATCGGATATACTATCTAACATAGGGTGCTTGCTGTTAACGTAGACTAAATTAAAGTTGGTGATAACATATAGTACATCATTGTTCAAATTCTAAAGAATATAGTATCAATTCATAATGACATTACAAATACAACTGTGT
>QRFJ01000851.1:158558-193246 GCA_006176705.1 Cocos nucifera | reverse complement strand
GATCACACAAACAAGATTTGAATATGTGATCATCATTGAACTATCCAGTTCATTGATCTGAATAGATATTAATAAGGTCAAGGAATCATTTGCTAGCACTCGATTGAACCTAACGTTCTTCTTTTCCTATCATAAATAGTTATCTTGACGTGAGCTAAAGGAGTTTGTGCTCAATTAGAGGCCTTCACTTGGTCTGATTGGAGCTATCGTGTCAGAAAAGGGTTGTCTTATTTTGTAAGATAAATACCTAACCCATTTTTGTCATCTGCCATTTTTCGTTCTTTGGACTTTGGTCAAAGTTACCTTGATTAGGTCCCAATGATTGACCATTGACCACTTTGACTTTTGTCCATGTGTCATGCAACCTATTGAAGAGCTGGTGGGGACTTGTCCCCCTACCAGAACCTGGCAAGAAGGAGGGCGCACGCCACCCTTGGTGTGTGCCCAAGTTGGAGGCGCCCAGGAGTCCCTGTTAGACAGGGACTCCATCTCCTTTCTGGATTTCGATTAGACTTCTCCTAAGAACAAGTTTGACTATCTTAGGGTGCCACATCTAGGAGAAAATCCAAGAGGCTCTTTCTCCCCAATCAGTTTAGGATCTAATTTCATAAAGGGTTATGATTGGTTGGGAAGAAGAAGAGTTGGATCATGCATAGTCTATAAATAAGACCCTGCACCCAACTCAAAATATATCAGAAATCAATTAAAAATTCTCCACACCCCAAGGCAATCTTCCTCCTCCTCCTCCATGCCAAGTCCATCTTCTTTCTCTCCTCTCCATGCCCAAAGGTGTTTAGGATTCAAGTTGGTGCAATCCAGACGAGAGAAAGATGACAGAAAGCTAGAAGGCTGCGCTGCTGCAAAGGACAACTGCTGATCTTCGAAAGGTATTTGGAAAATCCTCAAAATCAGATCTAGATTTGATTTTTGGAGACATGATAGAGAAGAAGAGGATCTACAGATCCAGCCTGAGTGGATATCGATAGAGGTCAGGCACTTGCATGGCCAGTTCCAGAACCTTCCACTACTTACAGGATCATCAACGGGTAATAGGATTACCCTACATCAAAGTAAATTAAATTTGATTTAATTTATTTATATTTTATTTTTATTATTAAACTAATAAGAGATCAAATAATGAAAACATCTCGATCTAAATTAGGATCAAGAAAAATTTTTTTAAATTTATCTCTTGATCTGATTAGATCTAACGAAACTGGGTCCGAAAAATCAGAATTTTCCTTCAACTAATAGTCAGAGCCAAGTTCTAAAAGTGTTTGGATCTAATTTTTAAATTTATTCTATATCAAAAAAAAATGATTTAGATGTTTCACATGAGATGTGATCAGATCTGAATAAAACAAAAATTAAAATTAAAATGAATTTGGATCTTAAGATTAGAAATTGGCATGACCTAGTTCTTAAAAATAGAATAGTCTATAGTGTTTTTTTTTTTTTTTTTTTTTTTTTTTTCTATAGAATAGTCTTGCATGTTTTAAATTTAATTTAATTAAAATTATAGTTTAATCTATTGATTAAATATTTTTTGATATTATAATTATTATAATAACTCTAAAAAATAGTAAATAAAATTAAATTATAATATTTAAACATCATGATGAGATATGATTTGATGCATGTCTAGATTAGTTGTAGAATAGTTCTACATAGTTATCTGATTAGAGTTTATTTGATAAGATCAAATTTTAAAATCTAATTTTATAGTTATTATGAGTAATTTAAGACTAAAACATGCATGATTCGATATATGCAGATGTATGCAAAAATATGCCATGATTAGATCTAATTTGTTATATGAGCATATAGAATAGATGCTAAAACTATTTTATAGTATTACATGTTCTTAATTAAGATGTTCCTCTTGGTCATTTGGTCATAAGAATGGAGAAGGATTTAAAGGCTCTCTCCTCCCATCCAATGGGGTGTTCTTATGACGTATAGGGGTACTGCGCGTTCGTCCTTAATCAGAAACCCAAAACTTACTTTCTACAAAATCCTAGATCCTGAAACCCTAGGATTTATTGTGCATATTTTGTTTATAAACCCTACTTAATTAAGAATTAAGATTATGAAATATTAATTAGATCTAAAATTGAGAATTTTAGATCTAAGACATATTCATAATATTGGGTTCGGGCTTGGATAGCTCAATTAGGTCTAAGTGGTTGATCAAACTGAATCAAGAGTTGGTTAGATGGGATCAACAATGCTGAAATTGATCAGCCTAATAATTTTAAGTCTGGATCAAGATCGAGTCATGATCAAGCAAGACCTAATTAGGCTTAGAAGTTAGAGTCGGATTGTAGGCTAATCCAATTGATTCTGGCTCAATAATTTGGTGTCTAAGGTAAGTTTGGCACATACGACCGACTGATTTTTAATTGAGAGCTACTCGATCTGAATGCGTTCTTGTACGAGTTAATGACATATCCCTTCCATCGGTCTCACTTACCTGGCCATATCTGTTAACCCAGTTCTGATTTAAGGTGGTCAATAATTCAAGGTAACCCATGCCACTAGGTTAGTCATAATTGTTATGACTATGACAAGTCTAGTTTAGTGAGACCTGAATCAATTCTCCCTAAGAAAAGATTAAGTCTGAGGTCTTCCACCATTGTAGATGTGCGGGCCCTTCCCGGGGTTGATTGTTCTCGGCTGGATACAGTGGCTCAGTTGCACCGGAAAAGATGCAACCATGTCTATTAGGCATTGGATGCTATGGGCTGGAGGATGAGTTGGGCTCAATATTTTGGATACGGTGAGAGACTCAATTAGGAACCCAGTCTATGCAAATGGTGGGTCTGACTTAACTAAGGAGTGGATCAATATTTCCGGATACGGTGAGATTCATGAATTAGAGACCAAGTTTGGGTGCACCATGATTAGAGAATCATTGAACAAGAGTTGTTCACTCATTGGCTAACCCATCACCAATAACTGTTAGGTGAGGTGATGAGTCAGTTGGTGAGACCGCACCACCCACTAGAAATCATTAATCATGGAGATTTTTCGCATCTCTACAGAGGGAGTGTAGGGATCCGAGAAAATAGTGGGAGCTAATTTGTTTAAAAATAAAATCCCTAAATAAATTGGTCAAGTCATAATTACAGTATCTAACTAGAATCTTTGACTCTCTACAGGAAAATGTCTGCGTCCAACCCATTGGCACGTATCCTGGACACACATAGACTGACTGGACCCAATTATAAAGATTGGCTCAGGAACTACAAAATTATTTTGGGTTTCGAGAAGTTAACCCATGTTATTGGACCAGGACCCTCCCACCTTACCAGCCCGTCCATCCACTGAACAGAGAGCGTCTCTGGAAAAATGGATAGACGAAGATAATAAGGCCAGATATTACATGTTGGGCTCGATGTCTGATGAGCTCCAGCGCCAACATGAAGATATCGGGACTGCTCGCCAAATGTTGGCTCACCTGCAGGAGATGTTTGGTGAACAGAGTCGCGCAGCCAAATATCAAGTCACGAAATGACTTTTTAAGGCTAAGATGCGTGATGGGCAGTCAGTCCAAGATCACTGTCTGATGCAATGATCAAGGACATGGAAGAGCTTGAGAAGCTCGGTGTGAAGTTAGACTTGGATCTGCAGAACGATATTATTCTGCAATCCTTGACTGATGCATATGGGCAATTCATCATGAATTACCACATGCATAAACTTCAAAATTCCTTGGCCGAATTAATGAATATGCTGGTTCACCGCTGAGCTTTCTATGAAAGGTTCTAAAGGCTCAGTTCTTGCTATGGAACGGACTTCTTCCAAAAGAAAGTCTTATGGAAAGAAAAAGAAGTCTGTGAAAAAGCAAGAAGGTGGAAGGATCAAAGAAGAAGAAGGCAGAAGCCGAAGAAGAAAGGCCGATGTCAAAGGAAAGTGTTTCCATTGCAACAGCGACGGCCATTGGAAGCGGAACTGCCCTACTTACCTGGCCACCCTGAAGAACAAGAAGGAAGGTCCTTCTGGAGGTATGCTCGTTATTGAGTCTAACCTTACGGTTTCTTCTGCATCCAGTTGGGTGCTTGACTCTGGTTCTAGTGCTCATCTGTGCACTTCCATGCAGGGTCTTGAGGATAGCAGGAGGCTGAGGGATGGAGACATGATCCTACGCATCGGTAATGGAGCAAGAGTTGCTGCAGTAGCCGTGGGAACATACCCTCTTCGATTACCATCTGGTTTAGACTTAGTTTTGAAAGACTGTTATTATGTGCCTGCAGCTAGCAGGAATTTGATTTCTGTTTCATGCTTAGCACAAGAAGGCTATGTGATTACCTTCTTTAAGGACCATTGTAACATTCTTTATGAAAGAAATAAAATTGCAAATGGTTTTCCTTATTAATGGTCTTTATCAGCTACATATTGATGTACCTGTTCTAACTATCGAGCAAAACGTGAATGCCAAACGACCTAGGGATAGTCCAAACGATAGATATCTATGGCACCTGAGATTAGGTCATATAGCAGAAGATAGGATCAACAAATTGGAGAAAAATGGGCTATTGAGTCCATTGACTTTCGAGTCATATCCAACTTGTGAATCTTGTCTCAAGGCAAAATGACTAAACTCCCTTTTGTTGGACATGGGGAGAGGGCCACAGATCTCCTTGCCCTAGTACATACTGATGTGTGCGGCCCATTTGATGTGCCGGCTAGAGGCAATTTTGTCTACTTCATTACCTTTACCGATGATCTGTCTAGGTATGGGTATGTGTATCTTATGAGACACAAGTCTGAAGCTTTTGAAAAGTTCAAAGAATTCAGACATGAAGTAGAAAAACAAACTGGAAAAACCCATTAAGGTTCTTCGATCAGATCGAGGAGGTGAATACCTTAGCCGAAGGGAATTCCTAGACTATCTCAAGGAAAAATGGCATAGTCTCTCAATGGACTCCACCAGGAACACCTCAACTCAACGGGGTTTCAGAATGGAGAAATCGGACTCTATTGGATATGGTTCGATCCATGATGAGCTTCACAGACCTCCCTGATTTTCTTTGGGGACATTCATTGTTAACTTCAATTTATCTACTGAATAGGGTTCCCTCTAAAACCGTTCCTACCACACCGTATGAGATATGGCACGGTAAGAAACCAAGTCTGAGTCATCTCAGAATTTGGGGTTGTCCGGCTCATGTCAAAAGACAACAAGCGGACAAGTTAGAGTTTAGGTCCTTTCAGAGCTCGATTCATAGGATATCCTAAAGAGTCATTAGGATACTATTTCTACATTCCAGAAGACCACAATGTGATTGTGAGTCGACATGCCATCTTTCTTGAAAAATAGTTTATTCAAGATAGCGGCATTGGAAAGCAGATTAAGCTTGATGAGAAAGTCTCACAAGTACAACGAGCTAAGGACCAATTGGAACCAAATCAGGTTGAGCCAATAAGAACACTACCTCCTCCACCTCGTAGATCGGAAAGAGTTTTCCGTCCCCCTGAAAGATACTTAGGTATTATTTCAGAGGAAGTAGAGAAAATGTTCCTCGTAGGTAATGGTGCTCATGGTGATGATCCCAAAACCTACAACGAGGCGATATCAGATATCGACTCCGAGAAATGGCTAGAGGCAATGCAGTCAGAAATTGACTCGATGCACTCAAACCAAGTCTGGACCTTGGTAGATCCACCAGAAGGTATAGTACCTATTGGGTGTAAATGGATCTTCAAGAGAAAGATTGGTGCAGATGGGAATGTGGAGACATTCAAGGCTAGACTAGTGGCAAAAGGTTATAGTCAACGCGAAGGCATTGACTATCAGGATACCTTTTCCCAGTGGCTATGCTAAAATCCATCCGCACATTGCTTGCCGTTGCAGCCTATTTCGATTATGAAATATGGCAAATGGACGTGAAAACGGCATTCTTAAATGGATATCTTGAGGAAGATATCTATATGGAACAGCCGCTAGGTTTCACATCCAGTGATACTGATCACAAGGTTTGCAAGCTGCAAAGGTCCATATATGGACTTAAGCAAGCATCTCGGAGCTGGAACACTCATTTCAATGATGTGATCAAAAAGTTTGGTTTCATCAAAAATGAAGAGGAACCATGTGTGTCTTCAAAAAGGTCAGTGGGAGCGCTGTTGTCTTCCTCGTATTGTACGTGGATGACATCCTCCTTATTGGGAATGATATTCCCATGATGACAACAGTCAAATTATGGTTGTCCAAGGAATTCTCCATGAAAGACCTAGGTGAAGCATCCTTTATTCTAGGAATTAAGGTCTATAGGGATAGACCGAATAGGATGCTAGGACTTTCACAGAAGATGTACATAGAGGAAGTACTAAAGAGGTTTAGTATGGAAAACTCTAAGAGGGGATTAATACCCTTCAGACATGGTATTCATCTTTCCAAGAAGATGTGCCCTAGCACACCTGAGGAAATAGAACGCATGAGCAAGATCCCTTATGCTTCTGCAATAGGGAGCCTCATGTATGCCATGCTATGTACACGACCTGATATAGCCCATGCTGTGAGTGTCACAAGCAGATATCAGTCAAATCCAGGTGAAGAACACTGGACTTCTGTGAAATGTATCCTTAAGTACTTGAGAAGAACTAAGGATATGATGTTGGTCTTTGGTAATGGAGAACTCCAAGTCCAGGGATACACAGACTCGGATTTCATGTCCGATATAGATGATCGAAAGTCGACATCTGGGAGTCTGTTTGTGTGCAATGGTGGTGCTGTCAGCTGGAAGAGTTCCAAGCAAACTGTGATAGCAGATTCCACCATGGAAGCAGAATATATCGCTGCATCAGAGGCTGCGAAGGAAGCATTCTGGTACAAGAAGTTTGCTGCTGCAGAAATTGGAGTAATGCCATCAGATGCCATTCCTCTATACTGCGACAACAATGGCGCCATAGCCCTTGCTAAGGAGCCGAGGTCTCACCAGAAATCCAAGCACATTGAGCGGCGATACCACCTCATCCGCGATTACCTCGAGAAGGGTTACGTCGAGGTCAAGAGAGTCAACTCCACAGATAATGTGGCAGACCCACTTACAAAGCCGTTGGGCCAGCAGAAGATCGAAGCCCACCTTGAGAAGATGGGACTTAGACTTGTAGCCAATTGGCTTTAGGACAAGTGGGAGATTGTTAGATATATGTGCCCTAGAAGCCAGAATTGGCTGACACTTGTAATACACTTCTAGGGGCAAAATTATAATTTTGACTATAAATCAATAAAATGGGTTATTTTCTATCACATATGTGTATTTAGTGTCTGTGATACATCCTTTGAGTTAATGGTAATGATAATTCATATTTTCAAGAGTTGAAAATTTAAGACATGAATAATCATTATTAACTCATAAAATGCTCCCGACCATAGGATCATCACGAGGATGGTGATTGATCCGGAAGGTTGGTGTACAATCGCTTCTCTTTAGTAGATGAGTCTTGAGTCTACGGTGTGGAGACACCGGAGCGAGAGTACAGGTACTCGTTAGAGAACGAGGGCACTGAGCGTGACCACCTCGAGTAGTCATTAGGGAAGTCTACCTTCTCGTCAATGACTGACTCGATGCTGCAGTAGTGTGTCTGGTTCTTTGACCTGAGATGCATCGGCAGTTCACCTTGAGGGTGTTATAGTTTGACTACACCATTACTCGGTCTCCTAGCCATATGGAACCCTGAGGTGTATGTTGGCTATAGCATGTTCATTGTAGGAACTGGATTGCATCAAGATGGAATCTATCTACCTCGGTGGTAGAGGAGCAGCCCTATGATGATCATGAGAATCAAGTCCAGAAGCCCATGGCCATGGCAGAGTGAAATAATAGAAAGAGTTTCTATTTAGATTTTCACATTGGACTTGAATCGAATGATTACATCATATGACAGAGACTAGGGTTTGACGAGTTCACCTTAACCCTAATCTGATCGGGGCTCAAGATAGAAGAACTTAATCACACAGGTAGCTGCACCAAGAGGTTCGCATTCAGCTCTGATGGGTTGCCACCATATACTGCTAGGTGTCACTGGTGGATTTTGGGAGCAATTAGAATGATTTAGATGATCGATCATTCTAGCTGTTCGAATCAGAAGAGTTCTGATCCATCGAAAGGAGTTTCGATGATGTCGATGATAGAGATCATGACATATCCCATTACCATACAGAACTGAACCTAACTGGGTCACACAAACAAGGGTTTGAATCTGGTGATCATCAATTGAACTGATCTAGTTCAATTGATCTGAATGAGATTCAATTAGGTTCAAGGAAAATCGTGCTAGCACTCGATTGAACCTAACGTTCTTCTTTTACTATCATAAATAAGTTGTCCTGACTGAGCCAAAGGAGTTTGTGCTCAATCAGAGGCCTTCATATGGTCTGACTGGAGGTTGTCCAAGTCAGAAAAGGTTGTCTTATTTTGTAAGACATTACCTGCCATTTTTGGTCACCTGCCATTTCTCGTTCTTTGACTTTGGTCAAAAGTCTACCTTTGACTGGTCAAATGTTGACCATTGACACTTTGACTTTTGTCCACATGTCATGCACCTATTGGAGAGCTGGTGGGGGCCTTGTCCCCCTGCCAGAACCTGGCAAGGAGGAGGGCGCACGCCACCCTTGGCGTGTGCCCAAGTTGGAGGCGCCTAGGAGTCCCTGTTGGACAAGGACTCCATCTCCTTTTTGGATTCCAATTAGAGTTCTCCTAAGAACCAACTTTGACTGGTCTTAGGCACCCTCTAAGGAGGAATCCAGGGGACTCTATTCCCACCAATCAGATTTAGATCTGATTTCACAAAGGGTTGTGATTGGTTGGGAAGAAGAGGAGTTGGATCACAAGCTTAGTCTATAAATAAGACCCTGCGCCCAACTCAAGAATATCAGAAATCAATTGAAAATTCCCATGCCCCAAGGCTGCCTCTCCCCTCCTTCCTCCATGCCAAAGTCCATCTTCTCCCTCTCCTCTCCACGTCCAAAAGAGTTTTGGACCTTGGTTGGTGCGATTCCAGATCAAGAGAAAGGCGATCTGAAAGCTAGAAGGCTGCGCTGCTGCAAAGGACGACTGCTGATCTTCAAAAGGAGTTTTGAAGATCCTCCAGATCAGATCCAGATCTGATTTTTGGAGATGTGATAGAGAAGAAGAGGATCTCCAGATCCAACCCTGAGTGGATACCGGTAGAGGCCAGGCACTTGCGTGGCTAGATCCAGAACCTTCCGCTGCAATCAGGATCATCACAGGGTAATAGGATTACCCAAATCAAGGTAAATTAAATTTGATTTAATTTATCTTAAATTTTATTTTATTTATTAAAATAATAAGAATCAGATCTAAAATATATCAAGATCTGATTAGGATCAAAGAAATTTTTTTGAAATATATCTCTTGATCTGATCAGATCTGAGAACCTGATCGGAAATTAGATTTTCTTCACTATATAGTGAAAAATGGAGATAAACTTGGACGGTTTGTGTCATTTTCTCCAGCTGCTCATGCAAGAAAAAGCCGAGCTTGCTCAAACGCTCCATCAACTCGATCATTTACAGTACATGATCAGTGACTAAAACTCCATTTCTCATCCAGGCATTGAAGATGGCATAACTATTCTTGTGCCTCTCAACATCATCGGTGTGCCAAAAAAATACCCCAACACTTGAAGCATGTCTTTTGGCTGAGCTATCTCAAATTTGTGACTGAACTCATCGCTTATAGTTGCCAGCATAATACAGTGCATCATGGTTCGATCACTAAGCTACTTCTGATAAGTATCATTGACTGACCCACGTGCATTTGCAGCTAGTCCCTCAGGTGCTAGATCTATCAACATGTACAAGATCCATTCATGCTCTAGGATAATTTTCAACTTATGAATCCAACTACTGAAGTTGGATCCCATCAGCTTATCATTATCTAATAATGATCGAAGTGAAAAGAAAGTGGCCATATCTACACATAGGAAAACCAAAATTTAATTAGTAATTGATTCATTAAACTTAAAGATTTAGACTTTAATTAAAAGATTCTTCCATTATTTTATTCGAATTGGTAGTCTCTACCTCCAATTCAAAGAATTATCCTAAATCCTTAGTGGATACTAGAATTCACATAGACTGCACATAAGTCCAACTTTGGTTGGTCAACCCATGTACATCTAAGGATAGGTTCATAGCCAATTATTTCTTTAAATAATTTTTAGTAATTTAATTTTACCCCAGTTCCTAATCAGTAAGCTTTGACCTCCATTAAAAAGGTCCGGTTAGGTCCAACCATTAACATGACCATACTTAATCTATCTAACCAATGAATGATTAAACTCAACTTTAGTTGATCAACCTAACCATCATTTAGAAAGATGCAGCCAAGAAGTCATATTATGAATGATAATTTCACTAGTTGATAAGCACCAAGCTTTTGGGCCTTTAATGATTATCGAACTAATGGAGTCATTATCATCCACTTAATGGAAGGCTATGATCTAGTTATCACCATAACTATTTTATTTTAAAGACCTAATAATTTTAGAAGATTTAATTGATTTAATTTTAGAAGAAAGAAGGTCAGATGAACTAGCTTGTCATGATCTTTCCACTGGCTTTACCAAGTCAGCTTAAGGGAGACCATTAATTAGCTAGTCTAGGAGTACCTAATTCAATCATACTAATTTACCTAGTTGATATGGGTCAGCTCGAATTATCAAGTGATCTAATCAAAATATAATTTTACCAAGAAGGCTAGATAAGTGAGATTAGTGGGATGGTCTACCAAAGCTTGTCTTAGACACCATCAAAAATGGCCAGATAAGTGGGCTGCCAATTAAAAACCATCGATCTGAAATGCCAGACTTATCTTAGACACCAACTGATTAATTAGTCTCGATTAAATCAATCTAACAATGTATGCCAGATCACGTAGCCAAGAATTAAGTCCATATTGATTCTCGTTAAAAACATGGATTTGACCAACTGCAACTATTGTAATTGATCTATAGAATCTTTAATCTAATCTAAGATAACTATTGATTAGATTTAGTCAATTCTCTAATTAAGTCTATTCTTTAATCTAACCTTAGGTCTAACCTAATTAATGGACTTAATTCTCACTAACCTATTAATCCAATGTGTTATGATTTGTGTCTTAGGATCTTTAATTCACAATCCTAGATCCTAATCAAAATAACTCTTAATTCTTAATTAAGTTTTGGACTGAGGGTTGGAGTTCGGCATTTTAAAAATAATTTTTATATTTATAAAATATTTTTATAACATGATTTTACTAATCAGTTGCATGTTTGATTCATAATCAATATGCAAATAAAATAGACATGAAACTATTTTAGATTTAATCCAAGCATGTCCATGTAATTAAAACTATTTCAATTCTAATCAATCATAAATCAACTTAAATCAAATATAACATATTTATGATGATAAAAATTAGATTAAAATATTTTTAATTAGATCATAAAATTTTTTAGATCTAGTTTAAAATTTTATAATCAAGATTTTAGATCAGCACGTACTAGGATAATCTCTCCGCTGTAAGGAATAAACCTTACAATAGGATAACCTTATAATCAGTTCGTATGATTATTTTTAAATTTAAATATTTTTTAAATCTAATAAATTTTAAATAAAAATTAGATCATATCTAATAAATTTATGATTAGTAATAGATCTACACGAACTAGGACAATCTCTCCACTATATGAGGTAAACCTTACAGTAGGACAATCTTATATCAGTTCATGTGATCTAATTTTAATTTTAGATATAAATATCAGATTATAAATTAGATATAATCTAAAAATAATCTAAATATGTGTCACTAATCATGTAATAAAGAAATATGGCTCTGATACCAATTGAAGGAAATAGATCTAGGATTCTAGGGTTAGCTTTTGAAACTTTTTCAAAAGTACAACAGAAGAGATGAATTAATCATATTAAGTTATAAATAAAATAATATAAATTTTTAGATCTAGTATCCTATTACATGATTAAAGCATGCTATTAAATTAGAAATAAAAATATTAGAAAACTACATATTGATCATATCAACTATAGACTACTCTAGATTAGATTTAGACATATAAGTAAGAGATTAGATCTTTATTACCTTTGCAAGTTAGACTTTCTAACTCACTGATCTAGGATTGAGGTTGATGCTCCAAGCTGCAGACATGTCCGACCTCTATAGGATGTCCACACGAGCCCTTGATCGTTGATAAAAAATCCAATGGCTGGAAATCAGTACAGTATGCTAGTACTATGCTGATCTTTCTTCGATGATTAATCTGTATCTTTTTTCTTTGATTCTTAAACTATCCAATAAGTAAAAGGAAGGAGAAAGACTTTATAAATTAGAGACACTCTCAAAACTCATAAAAAGTGGAGGAAGAGATGTAGAAGAAAAATGCTGGAAGAAGACCCTTCTTCTTCATTGTTTCTCTCTCCAAGACACAAGATATTGTGTCTCTACAAAATCCCATGCCCTAGCTCTTTCTCTCCCAGATTTTTCCATGCCCCAAAAGCCTTCTCTTAGGTCTAGAATCACTCAAAAAACTAGGGTCAAAGACTCTTCAAATAGAGAGTTTGGATAAAGTCCTTGTCTAGGTCAAATACCTAGTCAGGACTTATCCAAATAAGGCAATATATGGGGCACCCAACTCTTGGGCACCCCCTCCTTTTTCTCTACCATGGACCACCAAAAAATGGCACACAAAGCCTCCTCTATTTTCACCAAAAATTCCATAGAAAAATCAAGAATGTGGGTGGCACAAGGCAAGGAGGTATTTTGCTTCCTTAAAATTCTATCTCAGAAAATTTGAATCAAAACAAACTCCTTTGTTTGACTTGGTCCACAATCAACTTCCATGTAAGAAAGAAAGGAAGAGATGGGGTGCACATGAACTCACTTTAGCATGGAGAATCTTATGCAAAAAGAAATAAGGGGCGTGGGTAGGGCCGTGAGAATCCAAGTGGTGCAAGGAGAGAAGTCCTAGTCTCACTAGGACTTCTATTTTGACTTGGACAAAGTGATCTATGAATCAAATTAAATCAAAATAAATCTAACCCAATTAGAATAAATCTTAGCCCAACTAATAACCTAATTAAATTAAATTAAATTAGATTTAATTTTGGTTTAATTTTTAGTTAAATTAGAAATTGGGTTGATACAAGTCCTAATTGAATTAGGACTCATTCTTCCTTGCAATTGGCTTATCCAATAAACTAATTGAACTTGGATCTAATCAAGCCCAAACCACATCCAATTAAATAATATTTAATTAGACTTAATATTAACCCTCTGACTTAATCAAATTAAGCTAATTAGCAATCTAATTGCTAATCAATCCTCTTGCAATACTTGCACTAAGTTAAACATCAATCATATTGATTGTTTGACCTAATAACAATTCTTAATCATTGATCAACCATTCGATCAGATCGAGAATTCTTATGTGTGTGACCCTATAGGTTTGAACCTAAGTTGGTAGCATAGAAATAAATTTTTGTACCAATTAGTGTGACCATCTAGCAATGGTATCCGACAGTTGGATCGGTCGAATGTGTAGAACAACATCCTTAGAATCCATGTGGATATAGTTTCCATATAATTCATCCCTTTGACCAAAATGCTCATAAGATATCTCAAAGTTTAATTGTCAACCTTGATTAGCTCATCAATATTATATTTTAAAATACTAAATTTATCTCATGGATTATCCTGGCCAAGATTTTGCTATATTGAAATACAGTGATATATTTTTCTCCAACTCTTGGAGTAGTCAATCCCATCTTGATCACTCACCAATTTTGCAATACTTGATTGTGCTCAAAAGTATTTTGTTACTGAATTAGAAATTTAGTTAGTCTGATATCAAAGCATAATGAGTTGCTTGCAAGCTACTATGGTGATCTCAGGTCCAAGGGACACTTATACCTATATCCCATTAAAGCAATTCTTGACAGTAGAATGCTCTACAGTTGGTCATGTTTAATGATGATATATCCTTACATCTTACAAGTATGCTATACCGGTATCTTTACACTCGTTGATTAAGAGGACAACTAATCTATATGGTATATTATGATCTATGCTCGATAAATGCTATCATCCTAATTAACGGCGTATCATTTGGTCGTAAATAGTTTAAGGACTAATCGATAAATTTTTTTTTTTATAGAAACTAAATAGTCCTAAGAATCTCATCACAATAATGGAGTTCATTAGAAGATGTAGACTTTATGATGAAAATATCAAAATAAATATTTTATTCATTAATAACTTAATTATAATTATAAGATAGCTCAACCATCAACAGGCTGATGATTGGCTTTGGGATACATTTTTCAATAATACCTAGATTTATATATCCTAGGGTTCCATATGAATTCTAATAAATCTTAGCTTAAAAACTCTCCTAGGCTAACCTAATACATGAAAGCACTCACTCAAACTCATGTATACTCATGATTTTATATGCTCTCATCCCCTAGATCTAAACCTGACCTATACATAAATTATCCCCCTTAAGACCTTATTAAACCAGGTCTTAAGACCATAAGATAGAGCCCTACCCTAGATCTAAATAGAAATCCTACTTAGTTCTATCTACAAAAATTGAGTCAACTCTGCTTGAGACCAAGTCGACTCGCCTACATTTGAGTTGACTCGTCTTAGAACCGAGTCGACTCCCCTGCATGCCATGCTGAACGCTACTCTTTATCCAACTAAACTCTAAGATTGAGTCATCTTGGCCCATCCTCGAGTCAACTCGCTTGCATCATGAGTCGACTTTACTTGGGATCGAGTCAACTCCAACTATATGCCAGCCCCTTTTTCGACTGATACTTCTAACCGACTTTGATTCTTTGCTCCACCTTAGGTTGCCAAATCTTTAGAACACCAACCAAGCTACTTAAGATCCTCAACACTTGGACCTCAGCCCATGATGGGCTACATGCCACCTCTACCCTTGGACCATTCTTGTCCTATCCCTAGGACCACAGCTATCCTAGTCTTTCAGAGCCAACACCCTGACTCTTCCTATGGCCTTCCAAAGTTGGAGTACCACACAAATTCTTGCAATCTCTATCTTGGTGTGCCCAAGTCTTGGCATACTTGGCAATATCTTCTTGCACGATTCCACTATCACTTTATGCCTTGATAGCCTCTTATGCATACCTTGCCACCACCATCCTTTTTCAGTTGCTGAGCTTCCTTTGAGGCCTTTGGGATGACCGCCTCTAGTTGAAGACCTTGGCTTGCTCCTTTACACTATCTTTGGCATTGTAGACATCTTTCTACTTGGCAGCTGCACCACTTGTCTTGAACTTTCTTGAAGAATCCGCGACGTTCTTATATTGGCAGTCACTGCACCACCTGATACGATCTTCTCAGAACTATGTCTATCCACCTCCACATGCTCCATCTAGAACTATGTATCTTCGATGCTGGTGTTGGGATGTCTTTCCTCCCTCTACACCCCTCTACTCTAAACTCATGCCACATCTCCCTCTGCCTATGAAGCTACCTCTGGCCGGTGCTCCACCTAAAATCGAAATCCTCCTGATATCATAGAAGATCCTGAATCTATAATCGAATCATCTAAGGCCAACCACTCAATGCTGTACTACTGGACTTGCAGTTGTATCTCGAACACCATTGCTATCCCTTTGAATCCTTCGCACTCCGTGGATCTCTTTGAAGCCATCTCGGATACACCGCATCCCGTGGGCTCCTTCGAAATCAACAAGAGCTCATCCGACTCTTCTTCTTTAATGACCGAACCGATGGAATCTGACTTTTCTCCTTTCTTGCACTTCTTCCAAAGTCGACACTCCTGCTTAAAATGTCCTGCTTCACCATACTTGAAGCATCTCTTAGACTCTTTGCTGCCTTTTTGCTCATCCTTCTTCTTTCTTTTCTTAGGCTTCTTTGGATCCGTAAGATCCTCCTGAAAGATCACCCTCTTCGTCATCCATTTTCTCTACTTATTGGACCTGAGCACTAAAGAAAAATCTAGGATTTACATGCATCTATTTTGAAACTTTTTCAAAATTATGTATAGTGAAAGTTAGAGATTAATCAAATTAATCTATAAAATATGCAAAATATCCTTAGATCTAGGATCTTATGACATGATTTATGCAAATATTAAGTTTGAAAACTAAATATAAAATAAAAAAAGAAGATGTTGATCATATCAATATCGAACAGATCTAGATCTAATCTAGATAACTATTAAGATTATATCTCAATACCTTTTCATGGGTCAAGAACTCTACTTGCTAATTTGAGGCTGAGGTAGTTGCTTTGAGCTGCATAGGTGTCTGATTTCTATGGATAGTCTACATAAAGCCTCAAACTGATCAGAAGTTTGATGATGGAAATCAATGCAGTATGCTAGGACACACAAGAAGAATCCCTTCTTCTCTTTTTTTTTCCCTCATAAAAAGATACACAAGAACTATGCCCTAATGGAACCCCATGCCCAAGACCTTCTTGTGCCCAAGAACTCCATGCCTAAAACTCTCTTTCTTGGTGAATTTGCTATAGAAATCTCATGCCCAAATCTCACATATTGTTAGATATGTGCCCTAGAAGCAGATTGGCTAAACACTTGTAATACACTTCTAGGGGCAATTTTATAATTTTGACTATAAGTTAATAAAAGAGTTCACAGTGTGTATTTAAAGTGTGTGTGATACATCCTATGAGTTAATGGTAATGATAATTCATATTTCAAGAGTTAAAAATTTAAAACATGAATTTTCATAATTAACTTATAAATTATTCCTAACCGTAGGATCATCATGAGGATGGTGATTAATCTGAAAGGTTAGTGTACGATTGCTTCTTTAGGATAGATGAGTCTTGAGTCTATGGTGTGGAGATATTAGAGCGAGAGTATAGATACTCATTAGAGAATAATGGCACTGAGCGTGACCACCTCGAGCAGTCATAAGGGAGTCTATCCTCTCGTCGATGACTAGCTCGATGCTGTAGTGGTGTGTCTAGTTCTTTGATCTGAGATGCATCGATAGTTCACCTTGAGAGTTATAGTTTGACTATACCATAACTCAATCTCCTAGCCATTTGAAATCCTGAGGTGTATGTTGGTTATAGCATGTTCATTGTAGAAATTGGTTTGCACCAATAGAAGATTTATCTACCTTGGTAGATGAGGAGTAGCCCTTGATGATCATGAGATTGAGTCTATAAGTTCATGGCTATGGTAGTGTGAAGATGATAGAAAAAGTTTCTATTAGGATTTCATATTGGACTCAAATCGAATGATCAATTCATATGATGGATGTTGGGTTTGACGAGTTCACCTTAACCCTAATCCTATCAGGGCTCAAGATAGAAAAACTCAATCACATAGGTAGCTGCACCGAGAGATTCGCTTTCAATTTTATTGGATTGCCACCATATACTGCTAGGTGTCACTGATGGATTTTGGAAGTAATTAGAATGATCTTGATGATCGATCATTCTAACTATATGAATCAGAAAAGTTCTGGTCTATCGAAAGATGTTTCGATGATGTCGATGATGGAGATCATGACATGTCTTATTATCATACAGAACTGAATCTAACCAGATCACATAAATAAGAATTTAGGTCTAGATGTCATCAATTGGGCTAACTCAGTCTGATTGATTTGGATTAGATCCAATCAGATTCAAGGTAATCATGCTAGCACACGATTGAGCCTGACTTTCTCCATCTGTAATCTTCCTAATTCATTATAATTGAGTTAAATTTGATTTGACTCATTCTTGAATTATGAATGGGTTTATTTTTATCTAACTAAAACTTATCTAGGTTAGATAAATTCTAAAAATAAATTTATTCTGAAATGCAATTGGACTAGGGTCAATGATTGACCTAATTGAGAGAATTAAGGGTCATAGGTTTAGGGCTTCCTAGAGAATTCTCTAGAAATCTTTTTTTTTTTTAATTTTTTGGCATGATATTGGGCTCAAGTCACACTTTGGGTCTACCCAATTTAATGATTTTTTGAGCTGCCTAGATTAGGCTAAGATAGAGTTTGATTTGGATCAAACTCTTGAGGGAAGAGTCCTAGGCGCCATGGACTCTTCCTTACCTTATCATGTTGCTAGCTTTTGGAGATGTTTTGGTTGACCAAACCTAATAGAAATCAGGTTAGGGATGTGGTGTTTCAGCCTAGAGTCCTAGGTAATCAAGCAAACAAGCTGCTTGATCACCTAGGAGACTTGATGGTGCAAAGGACTTCTATAAAACCCCTGCACACAAAGGCCTCTGCACGCCATCCTCTACCAAGTCCATATGCTGCCGTTCTTACTATCTCCACACCCCCTCTGATCCTCTTCCTCTCCCTTTTCTACATGCCTAAAGGTTGGGCACAAATAGTGAAAAAGGTCCAAGGAGTTTGGCACAAGATTTAGGTTCTATGCGACGGTATTCGTGAGATGAGCGCACTCCCTTCAAATTTATTTTTGAAAGATCTATAGATCAGATTCAGATCTAATCTTTGAAGGATAGATTCACAAGGAGAAAATATCCAGAATGAGCCTGAGTAAACTTTGGTAGAGGCCAGGCGATTGCATTGCTACATCCAGAACCTCAGGTGACAATATATCATCGATAGGATCAAAGCACTTTATCTAACCAAGGTATGTAAATTAAATCTAATTTATTTTTTAATTTTAGTTTTAATATCAGATCTTTAGGATCAGATCTGAGATATCTCAGATCTAATTAGAATTTGTTAGAAAAATTTTTGAAATATCCTTTCAGATCTAATCAAATCTGAATGATCCTACGGTGAAAAAATGATGTTTTCCTTCACATATATAGGAAGATAATGAGAAGTCCTTGTCTTGGTTAAACACCGAGAAAGCTATGTCCAAATTAGACAAGTATAGGTGGTGCCCAACTCTTGGGCGCCTCCTTCTTTTCTTGGCATGGGAAGTCAACATATGGTGCACAAAACCTTTCTCTATTTTCATCAAAAAAATCAAAAATAAATCTAGTTTATTAGTGCCATCATATGGATAGGAAAGGTGATGTGTCAAACTCTATCCAATAGAATTCTAGGTCAAAACAACTTATATATTTTGGCCTAATCCATAACTAATTTCCAAATAAGAAAAGAGAGGGTGCAAGGGTGGCATTGGCATCTCTGGGCATGAGAGATCTCATGCCAAAAATTAAGGAGAGAGGGCATGGGAAGATGAGTTGGCACAAGGAAGAGAGTCTCAATCAAATTGGGCTCTCATGTTTTGACTGGTCAAAGCAAATATTTAGCCCAATCAAATTAGAACTAGTATAGCCTAATTAAAGATGATCCTAGTCCAACTAGAATTTTATTTAAATTAGATTAAATTAAATTTAATTTTGATTTAAATTCTAATTAAATTAGAAATTAGGTGCACACGAGTCTTAATTGAATAAAAAATTATTCTTTCTTGCAATTAGTTTATCCCATAAACTAATTAGACTTAATTTAATTAAATCTAAACTAAACATAATTGAATCTTATTCAATTAGACTCGATCTCAGCGCTCATGCTTAATTAGATTGAGCCAATTAGTTATCCGATTGCTAATTAATTCTTCTGCAATATTTGCACTAGATCAAACATCAATCGCATTGATTGTTTGATCCTAAAATAATTCTTAATGTTTGGTCAACCATTCAATCAGATCGAAACTTTTAATGTATTTGACCTCATAGGTTCGAACCTAAACTAATAGCATGAAAATAAATTTCTGTACCAATTAAAATAACCATATAGCAATAGTACCTGACGACTGGAGAGGTCGAATGTATAAAGCAACATTCTAGAATCCATGTGGATATGATTTTTATATAATTCATCTCCAAAACCATGAATGCTTATAGATGACTCAAGATTTAACTATCAACTCTGAATAGGTCATCCATATTATATTTCAAAATATCAAATCCATCACATAGATTATCTTGGCCAAGGTTTTACTAAATTGAAATACAGTGATACATTTTCTTCAAACTCTTAGAGCAGTCAATCCCATCTTAATCATGCAATGATTTCACAAGTACTTGACTATACCTAGAAATCTTTCAACACTAAATTAAAAATTTAGGTAGTCCAGCACTAAGGCATAGTGAGTTGCTTATATGTCACTATGGTGATCTCAAGTCTAAGGGACACTTAGAATGCTCTGAAGTTGGTCACGTTCAATGATGATGTACTCCTACATCTCACCTATATACCATATCAGTGCCTCTATTCTCCTTGATTGAGAGGACAATGAATCCATATGGCACACAACGATCTATACTCGATAAACATTATCGTCTTAGTTAATAATGTATCATTTGATCATGAATATTTTAAGAATTAATTGATAGATTCTCTCATTATCAAATCTAAATAGTCCTAAGGACTTCATCATAATATAGAAGTTTATTAGAAGATGTTCATTTATGATGAAAAAATGCTAGAATAAAAATTTTTATTTATTATAAATTATTTATATTTACAAAATTAACACAACCATCAACATGCTAATGATTGACTTTGGGACATATTTTTCAATAACTTCCACTTATCCTAAAGCTACTCGGTACAATATCTAATATCCATTTTTGACTTATGGTTGTCAAACTTCTTTATCACTAGGATTTTAGTGAATGGGTTGGATAGGTTCTCCTTGCCATCGATCTTCTGAAGGTCGACGTCATCTTGATCTATAATATTTTGAATAAGATGATAGTGGTGCAGAATATGTTTTGTCCATTAGTGTGCCTTTGATTTCTTCACCTGAGTAATGACTCTAGTGCTATCATAGTAGAGTAGGACTGGACTATCAAGAAAGGATGCCACTTCCAGCTCGATGATGAATTTTCTCAGTCATATAACTTTCTTCGATGCTATGATATACTCTATCTCGCAAACAGAGTTTGCCATAGTGTATTGCTTGAAATTTTTTCAGCAGACAGCTTCATGGTTTAGGATAAATACTAACCCAACATAGTTTTGCTATCATCGTCGTCAAATTGAAAGCTAAAATCTATAAACCCCATAAGTTTTAAGTTTGATTCACTATAAATCAACCACTGGTCCTTAGTATTTTTCAAATACTTAAGAATGATTTTTACAAACTTTCAGTGATTCTCCCCTGGATTAAATTAGTATCTACTCACTACTCCTAGTGAGTATGCCACATTTGGTCTCGTACATATCATGATGTACATGATAGATCCTATTGCTGAAGCATATAGGATTCTACCCATATGCTCTCTCTATTCAGAAGTTATCGGATAATCCTTTTTAGAGAAAAATTTTATGGCCTATCGATAGATAGTTTTCTTGAAATTCTCCATGCTGAACCACTTCAGCACAGTTTTTATGTACGTGATCTAGGACAATCTAAGCATCTTCTTAGATCTATCCCTATACATCTTCATCCTTAGGATATAGGATTCTTCTTCCAAATTCTTCATGGAAAACTGAGATAACAGCTATACTTTTATTCTCTATAGTATGAGGATGACATTTTTGATTAAGAGAATGTCATCCATATACAACACAAGAAATACCACTATCAGACCATTTATCCACTTGTAAATGTAAGGGTCTTCTCCATTCTTAATGAAGCCATACATTTTGATCACCTTATCAAAATGCATGTTCTAACTCTAAGATGTCTGCTTTAATTTATAAATGAATCTTTAAAGCTTGCACACCTTGGACCTGTCTGTGGATGTGAATCCTTAAGGTTGTATCATATACATCTCTTAAATTAGCTCTCCATTCAGTAAAGCTATCTTCACATCCATTTTTCAGATTTCATAGTTTAGATGGGTAGCTATTGCAAGCATAATTCGAATGAATTTAAGTATTGCCATAGAGAAGAATGTCTTATCATAGTCAATACTATAATATTGACGGTATCCCTTGACAACAAGATGGACTTTATAGATTTCCATCTTCCCATTTGTGCTTCTCTTTCTTTTGAAGATCCACTTACATCCAATAGGTTTAATCCCTTTAGGTGGGTCAACTAATGTTTACACATCATTAACCTTCATGGACTCCATTTTGGATTTCATGACCTCAAGTCATTTCTTCGAATCAGGTCTCTACATTGCATCCATGTGGGTGATTGAATTTTCATCGTTCTCATCAAGTTCGATCGGATCACCATCTCAGACCAAAAAACCATAGTATCTATTCAGTTGATGTGGTACTCTACTGGATCGCCTTAAGAATGTAGGTACATTAGGCTTCAGATTTGATCTAATCAAATTTAGTTTAGGTTCAACTAATTGTATCAATTTTTCTACCCGTCAAACTTTCTTAAGTTTGACTTTAGAGGAAATAGTTCTTTCACCAAGGAACTTTGTTTCTAAAAAGATTATCCTATTAATGATGAACATTTTTTATTCTTCAGCATAATAAAAATAGTAACCCCTAGTTTTCTTGGAATATCCTATAAATATATACTTATCGAACTAGGATCCAAGTTTATCTATATGCAAACATTTGACATAGGCTGGACAATCCCAAATCCGAAGGTGAGAAAGTGTAGGCCTACGTCCAGTCCAAATCTCATATGGGGTCTTTATGATAGATTTACTTAGAACATTGCTTAATATAAAATAGGCAATCTCAAGAGTATAACCCTAAAATGAAATAGGTAGACTAGCAAACCCTATTATGGATTGAATCATATCCAACAAAGTTCAATTTCTTCTTTTCAATACACCATTATGCTGTGCTTTTCCTGGAGGAGTCTATTGTAAGAGAATTCTATTCTCTCTTAGATATGTCAAGAACTCACTGGATAGATATTCATCTCTTCGATTTGATCAAAGAGTTTTATTATTATTTTTAGTTTATTTTTTACTTCATGATGGAATTATTTGAATATTTTAAATGATTCAGACTTATGTTTCATAAGATAGACATATCCATACCTAGATAGATCATTAGTAAACATAATGAAATAGTGATATCCACCTCTGGTACTAGTGTTCATTAGTCCACATACATCATTATGTACAAGACTTAGAACTTCATTGGCTCTTTCATCCTTTCTAGTAAAAGATGATTTTATCATCTTCCTAAGAAGATAAGATTCACAAGTCGACAATGATTCACAATCATTGACATCGAGGATTTCCTCTCTAGCTAATCTATTTATCCTATTCTTGTTAATATGACCAAGCCTGAAATGCCAAAGGTAGGCATAATTGACATTATCTGATCTAGGGCATTTATTAGAAGTATACATTATACTCACAGGCTATGATAAAATATAAATACTATTTTTTTATTATTCATGCATTATTGTGATATCATTATTATTGTAATATCATTCATAATGATATCACAATAATCTCTCTTTATTGATAAATAATAACTAGCTTTGGCCAAAAGGCCAATAGAGATTACATTCATTAGAAAAGAAGGATAGTAATGACAATCATCTAAAGAAATGACATTACTATTAAAAGTAAGTAGACTTATTTTCAAAACTAGGACTGGAACAGATCTTTCATCTTCAACATTCAGGAATTGCTCACCATTCTCAAATTTTCTACTAACTTAAAGTTCTTGCAATGAATTGCAAATAAATTGGACTTCTAGTATCCAATACCCTGGTTGTAGTATCATAAATAGAAAAATTATAAAATATTATCATATAACATCCTTGATCAATAACTCTTTGCTTTTTTCTATTATTCAGCCTATTAGGATCAAGAAAAGTAAGGTACTATGGATAGTTTCTCTTCCAGTACTCTTGATTCTTAGAATAGAAGCACTCTGCTTGATTTACGTTAGTCTTGGACTTTTCATTTAGATTGAGCATAGAAGCTCTACTACGAACCTCTTCGTGTTGCTGAACAATGTTCAACTTTCGATATTTATTATCAAAGTTAGGTCCCATAAGTATATCACTGTCTAACAATAAATGGAGCAACTAAGATTTGGCCTTAACTGCACAAAGGAGAACCAAAAGCCTGATTAATAAATGATTTATTAAGCCTTAATATTTGGACTTTAATGAAAAGGTTCTTCCACTATTTTATTCAAATTGGTAGCCTCTACCTTCAATTTAAGAAATTACCATAATTCCTTATTGGGTACTAGAATCCATATAGACTGCATATGGGCCCGAGGAAAGTTCTGGCTAATTCATGTGCATTTATGGGTAGGTTCTTAATTAATTATTTTTTAAAATAATTTTTAGTATTAGAATTTGCTCCAGGTATCTTTTTAGTAGGTTAGGGCCTTCAGTGAAAGTCCTGATTAGGTCCAACTATTAACATGATTGAGTTTGATATATCAAATGAATGATGATCAGGCCTGAGGAAAGCTCTGGCTAACCTGATCGTTGTTCAAAGAGTGTAACCTAATCATCATATGATGAATGATAATTCTAATATCTTGATGAACATCAAGTATAAGGCACCTCCAATGTCCACCCAAACTATTGGACCCATTACCATCTACCTTAATGGAAGGCTATGATCTAGTTATCGTCATAACTGATTCATTTTAAGGACCTAATAATTTTAAAAAAATTGATTAACTCAATTTAAGAGAGTAGAGAAGAAGAATAACTAGCTAATCATGATCTTTCCATTAACTTCACCAAGTTAGATTAATGAAGACCAGAGATAAGCTGATCTAGGGGCACCTAAATCATTCATACTTATTTACCTAGTTGACATGGGTTAGCTCAAATTATCAAATGATCTGATCAAAACATAAATTCACTAAGAAGGCCAGGTAAGTGAGGTCGGTAGGAAGGATATGCCATTAACTCGTCAAAGATCAAATCGGTACGAGTAGCTCCCAATTAAAGACCACTGGTCTTATACTACTAGACTTATCTTAGACCCCAACTAGTTAATTAGTTTTGATTGAATTTACCTAACAGTTTGGACTAGACTGCTTGGCTAAGAATCAAGTTCATTTGATTCTCATTAAAGACATGGACTTGATCAACTACAACTATTGTAATTGATCTACAATGTTCTTGATCTAATCTAAGATAACATTTGATTAGATTTAGTCAATTCTCTAATTAAGTTTATTATTTAATTTAACCTTAGGTCTAACATAATTAATGGACCTAATTCACTCTAACCTATTAACCCATGTATTATGATTTTTATCTTAGGATCTTTAATTCACAATCCTAAATCCCAATCCATAACCCTTAATTCTTAGTTAAGTGTTGGGGTTCAGTAATTCAAAAATAATTTTCATATTTTATACAACCTCATTCTATTAACCAATTGCATGTTTAATTTATAATCAATATGCATATAACATAAAAAAAATTATCAATCTACTTTATATCTAATCTAAACATATTCATGATCATAAATATCAAATTAAAATAATTTCAATTCTAATCATAAATCTCTTAAATCATATCTAATATTTTATGATTAGATTTTAGAATTGCACGTAAGAGGACAATCTTTTCACTGTAAGGAATTAACCTTATAGCAGGACAACATTATAAGATCAGTCCATGCAATCTAAATTTATTATTTTTAAATTTAAATAATTTTAAATCTAATAAATTATAAATCTATTTACATCATATCTAATATATTTATTATCAATTTTAGATCTGTACGAACTAGGACAATCTTTTCATTATAAGGGATAAATCTTACAGTAGAACAATCTTATAATATCAGTCTGTGCGATCTAAATATTTAATTTAAATTTAAATATAGATTATAATTTAGATTTAATTTAAATAAATAATCTAAAATATGCATAAAAGGCGTGTCAAACAGACCTAGTCTCTGATACTAATTAAAGGAAAAACTAAGGTTTACATGCATCTATTTTGAATTTTTTTCAAAAATTATGTGTAGTGAAAGTCAAATATTAATCAAATTAATCTATAAAATATATAAAATATTTCTAGATCTAGAATCTTATGATATAATTTATGCAATAAAAAATAAATATGAAATAAAAAGAAAAGATGTTGATCATATCAACATCGAACAGATCTGGATCTAATATAGACAACTATTGAGATTGTATCTCAATACCTTTTTTATGGATTGAAAACTCCACTTACTGATTTGAGGCTGGGGTTGTCGTTTTGAGCTGCACATATGTCTAGCCTCTATGGGTAGTCCACATGAAGCCTCGAACTGATCAGAAGTTTGGTGATGGAAATCAACGTAGTGTGCTAGCACTTTGCAGATCCTTCTTCGATGGTTGATGTCAAATATCCTTCTTCGAATTGCATGAACTTTTCAAGGATCAAAGGAGGTTGGGAGGACTAAGGAGAGAGAACCCTCTTCTCAAATTCTCAAAGAAAGGTGGATGAAAAGGAATAGAATCCCTAGAGAAGAACTCCTTCTCTTTTCTTTTTCTCTCACAATAGGACATATAAGAACTATGTCCTAATGGAACCCCACACCCAAGACCTTCTTGTGCCTAGGAACCCATGCCTAAATCTCTCTATCTTGATGAATTTTTTGTAGAAATCCCATGCATAAACCCCATATATATAGGGAGATAATGAGGAGTCCTTGTTTAGGTCAAACACGTAGAAAAGCATATCCAAATTAGATAAGTATAGGAGGTGCCCAATGCTTGGGTGCCTCCTTTTCTTGGCATGGGAAACTAGCATTTGGCGCACAAAACCTTCCTCTATTTTCATGAAAAAATAAAAAATAAATCTGATTTATTAGTGCCATCACATGGATAGGAAAGGTGATGTGTCAAATTCTATCCAATGGAGTCCTAGGTCAAAATAACTTATTTGTTTTGACCTGGTTCACAACCAATTTTCAAATAAGAGGAGAGGGGTATTAAGGGGTGGCATTGGCATCTCTGGGCATGAGGGATATCATGCCAAAAATCAAGGAGAGAGGGCATGGGAAGGTGAGTTGGCGTAAGGGAAAGAGTCTCAATTAAACTAGGCTCTCATATTTTGACTAGTCCGAGCAAATTTTTAGTCCAATCAAATTAGAACTAGTGCAACCTAATTAAAGGTGATCCTAGTCCAACTAGATGTTAGATGTATGTCCTAGAAGCTAGATTGGTTGATACTTGTAATACATTCTAAGAGCATAATTTATAATTTTGATTTATTATTAATAAAATTTAGATTATTCTTTCAATCACATCTGTGTATTATGTATCTATGATTCATCCGTTGGTTAATGGGTATGATGACACATATTCTCAAGCATTGAAAATTTGAGACATGTGTTATCATAATTAACTCATAAATTGCTCCCAATCGTAGGATCGTCAAAAGGATGATGATCGATCAAAAGATTGGTGTACGATCACTTTCTTATGATAGATGTGTTAGAAAATATATCTCAAAGCCAATCATCAGCCTATTGATAGTTGTGCTACATTATAATTATAATTAATTTATTAATTAATAAAATATATTTTTGATATTTTCATCATAAAGTATTCATCTTCTAATGAACTCCATTATTTTGATGAAGTCCTTTGGACTATTTAGCTTCGATAAAGAGAGAATTTATCGATTAGTCCTTAAACTTGTTCATGACCAAATGATAGACTGTTAATTAGGATGACAGCATCTATTGAGCATAGATCGTTGTACGTCATATAGGTTAGCTATCCTCTTAATCAAAAAGTATGAAGACACTGATATGGCATATAGATGAGATGTATGGGTACATCATCATTGAACATGACCAATTTCAGAGTATTCTGTTATTGAGAATATCACTGATGGGATTAGGTATAAGTATCCCTTAGATCTGAGATCACCTTAGTGACTTACAAGCAACTCACTGTGCTTTGATATCAGACTAACTAAATTTTTAATTTAGTAATAGAAGGCTTCTGGGCATAGTTAAGTACTTGCAAAGTCAGTGTGTGATTAAGATGGGATGGATCACTCTAAGAGTCGAAAAAGAATGTATCATTGTATTTCAATATAGCAAAACTTTGGCTAGGATAATCCATCAGATAGATTTGATATTTTAAAATATAATATGGACAACCTGATCAGAGTTGACAGTTAAACTCTGAGGTGTCCTATGAATATTTTGATCAAGGGGATGAATTATATGAAAACTACATCCATATGGGTTCCAATGATGTTGCTCTACACATTCGACCTATCCGACCATTGGGTACCATTACTAGATGGTTATATTGATTAGTATAAGAATCTATTTCTATGCTACTAGCTTAGATTCAGATCTATGAGGTTACACACATTAGAGCTCATGATCTGATCGAATAGTTGATCAATGATTAAGAATCATTCTAGGATTAAACGATTAATACGATTGATGTTTAACCTAGTGCAAGTATTGTAGGAGGATCAATTAGCAATTAGATTGCTAATTAGCTTAATTTGATTAAGCCAGAGGATTGAGATTAAGTCTAATTAAATATAATTTAATTAGATTTAGTTTGGGCTTGATTGGATCAAGTCCAATTGGCTTATTGGATAAGCCAAGTGCAAGAAAAAACTAATCCTAGTTCAACTAGGACTTAGGTCAACCCAATTTTCTAATTTGAATAAAAAATTAAATCTAATTTAATCTAATTATTAATTAGATTAGGGCCTAATTTAATTTGGTTTGAGAAATCACTTTGACCAAGTCATTAATGGAATCCTAGTAAGATTAGAATTCCACCTTGCGTCACCTTAGCCCCCCACACCCCACGTGTCGGGAATGCATGCTCTTCCCACACGAATTGATGTAATAGTCGGTGATTAGTCAAGCAATAAAAAAGTACTTCTTAGAGATTAATACGAAAGCATGATCAAATAATTCAAGGAATAGAGAAGAAGAGAAGAAGAAATTTTTGGAAGAAAAGAGCTTTTATTCAGTATATTTCAGCACCATTTACAACCTTGACCTATTTTTAGTATATATACTTTACAAAGGGTCAAGCCTAAGCTCATAGAAAAACTTTTCAAATCCAAATAATCCACGTACATAAAATAATAACCCACAAAAACTGAGCCGGTCCAGTTCAAACTGAGCCGACTAACCTATGACTAGGTCAGCTCAGTCCTAGATTGAGCCGATCCAGTTATGTACCATACCAATAATTTAAAAATGCTGCTTTCTATCTGAATTTTTCTTTGAGACCTAGCCGATCCAGTCTTGGACTAAGCCGATCCAGTTCTCAACTGAGCCGGCTCAATCTCAGAGTGAGCCGGCCCAGTTTTTGAACTTTGCTATTGAGGCTGGATTCTTCTTTCAGCTCGCTCCTGTCTTCCTATGACATGTCTTCTCATATTTCCAAGATTTGGGAGTGCCACTTCTGAACTCACATTCTCCATCTTGGTGCTTTCAAGTTCTTGTGAACTCATCTCTTTTTAATAGACCCATCCATGCCACATCTCTGAAAGCTATCACTAGGGAGTACCTTCGTGAGTGCATCAGACTGATTCTCCTTGGTATGGACCTTCATCAGTTCTACTTCACCTTCCTCCACCAGCTCTCTGATCCTATGGTACATCACATCTATATGCTTTGTGCGTGCATGATAAACTGGGTTCTGTGCCAATAGTAGAGCACTCTGACTATCACTGAACAATGTAACCTTGCTCTGCTCCACCCCCAACTCATCAATCAACCTCCTAAGCTAAAGGGCTTCCTTTGCAGCCTCCGTTATCTCAATGTACTCAGTCTCTATGGTAGACAAGGCCCTGATTGGCTGAAAGATTGATCTCCAAGACACTGGTCCATCATATATGCAGAAGAGGTATCTAGTAGTAGACCTCCTTGTATGAAGATCACCAGCATAATTTGCATCAATAAACCCTTCTAGAGGACTGAACCTTCACACATCTTCACAGATTGTTCTCCAAATCCTCTCGACTGCCCACCAAACACCAAACTATAATCCTTTATTCCATGTAGATATCTCAATATCCATTTCAAAGCTTTTCAGTATTCCTTCCTAGGGTTAGCCATGTATTTACTAACCGTGCTCACTGTATGTGCTATATCTAATCTACAACACACCATAGTGTACATCACACTGCCTACATCATTTGCATAAGAAACTTATTTTATGTATTCGCTCTCCTCTTCTGACTGGGGGCTCTATAATTTGGAGAGAGACATATGGCTCGGTAATGGCATCTCCGTAGGTTTGGCCTTCTCCATCCCAAATCTCTTCAGAATCTTCTGGACATACTTTTCTTTTGACAAATGGAGCACTCCTTTGCATCTATCTCTACAAATCTCCATTCCAAGAATTTTTTCAGTTAGACCCAAATCCTTCATCTCAAACTTAGATGATAATGCCTTTTTTAATTTTTTCACAGCATCCATACTTCTACTGGCTATGAGCATATCATCTATATATAATAACAGGTATAGGGCATCCTTCTCATCTATATCTTTAATGTAGACACAACAATCATGTTCACATCTGCTGAAATCCAAGCTCAAGATAAAGCTATCAAACTTTCGATACCATCGATGAGGGGATCGTTTTAAGCCATACAAAGACTTTCTGAGTAAACACACCTTTTCTTCCTGTCCCATCTTCATAATGAAGGAGAAATCCTGATTTTTCGGATCAGATTCGTTCAGATTTGATCGGATCAAGAGAGATATTTCAAATTTTTTTTTCATATATTTAGATTAGATCTAAGATATTTTAGATCTAATTTTATAGATCTAATAAATAAAAATAAAAATAAATTAAATCTGACTAATTTGCATCTTGATGTTGGATAATCAGATTACCCTTTGATGATCCTGCTGATTGTCTGAAGTTCTAGATCTAGCCACGCAAGCGTCTGGCCTCTATCGGTATCCACTTAGGCTAGATTTGGAGATCTTCTCCTTCTTTATCATCTCTCCAAATATCAGATCTAGATCTGATATGGAGGATCTTCCAAACTTCTTTCGAAGATCTACAGTCGTCTCTGTAGCAGTGCTGCCTTCTTCCTTTCTCGTCACCTTTCTTTTGCTTGGATTGCACCAAACTGGAGCCCAAAATTCCTTAGGTGTGGAGAGGAGAGAGAGGACTAGAAGTTGGCATGGAGGAGGGAGAGGGGCAGCCTTGGGGCATGGGCTAAGAGAGAATTCTATTAAAGTTGGGCGCAGATGTGGTTTATATAGACCCTACTGCGCCATGCAGTGCCACATCATCCCGGCCAATCACATTGCTTCATGCAATCAGATCTAAATCTGATTGATGGAATGATATCATCTGATCCAATTAGATGAGAGCCCCTTCAATTCATCCTTAGATGACGCCTAAGACTGGTCAAAGTCTATAGGTTGGCACCACCTAAGTAGAATCCTAGAAGCAACCTAGAGTCCCATCCATATGGGATTCCAGGCGTCCCTATCCATGGGTGCATGCCTCCCTAGGCGTGCGCCCCCTCCTTTCTAATTTCTAGCAAGGGGACAAGCCCCTATCTACTCTCCTACAGGTGCATGACACATGGGCAAATGTCTAAGTGTCAAAGGTCAATGTTTGACCAAAGTCAAAGACAAGAATTAGTAGGTGATGAAAAATGGCAAGTGTTATCTTAAATTTATCTCATAAATTAAGACAACCCTTTTCTGACCTGGACAAGCTTCAGTTAAATCAAATAAAGGTATCTAAGTGAGCATAAATATATTTGGCTCAGTTGAGATAACTTTTAATGATAGTAAAAGGAGAACGTTAGGCTCAATCGTGTGCTAGTATAATTTTCTTGAACCTAATTGAATCTTATTCAAATCAATTGAACTGGGTTAGTCTAATTGATGATATCTAGATCCAAACCCTTATTTGTGTGATCCAGTTAGGTTTAGTTCTATATGGTAATGGGATATGTCATGATCTCTATCATCGACATCATCAAAACTTCTTTCGATGGATCAGAATTCTTCTGATTTAGACAACTAGAATGATCGATCATCTAAATCATTCTAATTGCTCCCAAAATCCATTAGTGACACCTAGCAGTATATGGTGGCAACCCATCAAAACTAAAAATGAACCTCTCGGTGTAGCTACCTGTGTGATTAAGTTCTTTTATCTTGAGTCTCGATCAGATAAGGGTTAAGGTGAACTCATCAAACCCTAATTTCTATCATATGATTTAATCATTCGATTCAAGTCCGATGTGAAAATCTTAATAGAAACTCTTTTTATTATTTCACTCTGCCATGGCCATGGGCTTATGGACTTGATTTTCATGATCATCATAGGATTGCTCCTCATCCATCGAGGTAGATAGATTCTTTCTTGGTGCAATCCAATTCCTACAATGAACATGCTATAGCCAACATACACCTCAAGGTTCTGAATGACTAGGAGATCGAGTTATGGTGTAGTCAAACTATAACACCCTCAAGGTGAACTGTCGATGCACCTTAGGTCAAAGAACCAGACACACCACTGCAACTTCGAGTCAGTCATCGATGAGAAGGTAGACTTCCTTATGACTGCTCGAGGTGGTCATGCTCAGTGCCCTCATTCTCTAACGAGTATCTGTACTCTCGCTTCGATGTCTACACCGTAGACTCAAGACTATACTAAAAGAGCGATTGTCACAAATTTTCGATCAATCACCAATCCTCGTGATGATCCTATGGTCGGGAGCATTTTATGAGTTAATAATGATTATTCATGTCTTAAATTTTTCAACTCTTGAAAATATGAATTATCATTACCATTAACTCAAAGGATGTATCACAGACACTAAATACACATATGTATGATAGAAAATAATCTCATTTTATTGATTATAGTCAAAATTATAATTTTGCCCCTAGAAGTGTATTACAAGTGTCAGCCAATTCTGGCTTCTAGGGCACATATATCTAACAAACTTCACTTGACCTAAAAGCCAATTGGCTACAAATCTAAGTCCATCTTCTCAAGGTGGGCTTTAATCTTCTATTGGTCAACGGCTTTGTAAGTGGTCCCACATTGTCTGGGGTGACTCTCTTGACCTCGACGTAATCCTTCTCAAGGTAATCGCGGATGAGGTGGTATCGCCGCTCAATGTGCTTGAATTTTCTGATGAGACCTGCTCTTTAGCTAAAGCTATGGTGCCATTGTTTCGCAGTACAGAGGCAATGCATCTGATGCATCACTCCTTCTACGGCAAACTTCTTATACTAAATGCCTCCTTCACAGCTTCTGAGCAGCAATGTATTCTATTTTCATGATGGAATCGCTATATAGTTTGCTTGGAACTCTTCCAGCTGAACAGCACACCTTACACACAACAGACTCCTAGATGTCGACTTTTGATCATCATATCAGAACATGAAATCCGAGTTGTATATCCTGGACTTGGAGTTCTCCATTACCAAAGACCAACACATATCCTAGTTCTTCTTAGTACTTAAGGATACATTTCACAGATTTCCAGTGTTCTTCATCTGGATTTGACTGATATCTGCTTGTGACACTCACAATGGGCTATATCAGGTCGTGTACATATGGCATACATGAGGCTTCCCATTGCAGAAGCATAAGGGATCTTGCTCATGCGTTTCTATTTCCTCGGTGTGCTGGGCACATCTTCTTGGAAAGATGATACCATGTCGAAGGGTATTATCCCCTCTTAGAGTTTTCCATACTAAACCTCTTTAGTACTTCACTCTATGTACACTTCTGTGAAAGTCTAGCATCCTATTCGTTCTTCTCTATAGACCTTAATTCCTAGAATAAAGGATGCTTCACCTAGGTCTTTCATGAGAATTCCTTTGGACAACCACATTTTTGACTATGTCAACATGCGGAATATCATTCCAATAAGGAGGATGTCATCCACATACAATACGAGGAAGACAACAGTGCTCCCACTGATTCTTTTTGAAGAACATGGATTCCTCTTCATTTTGATGAAATCAAACTTTTTGGATCACATCATTGAAATGAGTGTTCCAGCTCTGAGATGCTTGCTTAAGTCCATATATGGACCTTTGCAGCTTGCAAACCTTATGATCAGTATCACTGGATGTGAAACCTAGCGGCTGTTCCATATAGATATCTTCCTCAAGATATCCATTTAAGAATGCCATTTTCATGTCCATTTGCCATATTTCATAATCGAAATAGGCTGCAACAGCAAGCAATGTGCGGATGGATTTTAGCATAGCTATTGGGAAAAAGGTATCCTGATAGTCAATGCCTTCGCGTTGACTATAACTTTTGCCACTAGTCTAGCCTTGAATGTCTCCACATTCCCATCTGCACCAATCTTTCTCTTGAAGATCCATTTACACCCAATGGTACTATACCTTCTGGTGGATCTACCAAGGTCCAGACTTGGTTTGAGTGCATCGAGTCAATTTCGACTCATTGCCTCTAGCCATTTCTCGGAAGTCGATATCGATATCGCCTCATTGTAGGTTTTGGGATCATCACCATGAGCACCATTACCTACGAGGAATATTCCTCTACTTCCTCTGAAATATACCTAAGTATCTTTCAGAGGGGATGGAAACTCTTTCGATCTACGAGGTGGAGGAGGTAGTGTTCTTATTGGCTCAACTGATTTGGTTCCAATTGGTCCTTAGCTCGTTTACTTGTGAGACTTTCTCATCAAGCTTGATCTGCTTTTCAATGCCGCTATCTTGAATAAACTATTTTTCAAGAAAGATGGCATGTCGACTCACAATCACATGTGGTCTTCTGGAATGTAGAAATAGTATCCTAATGACTCTTTAGGATATCCTAT